>QKQZ01012712.1:0-13200 GCA_003595255.1 Solenopsis fugax | reverse complement strand
TTTTTTTGAAAGTATGACTCTTTAGCTTTAAAACGCCGTATTATAAAGTCCTTAAAAGTTTTTCGTTGCAAAGATATGATTTTTTATTAAAAAGTGGATTTTTAGATACCCAAAAATACCTCATATTCTCCTTGTTACATAATTATATTTTTTAAAAGGAATGACAATGGCATAATTTTTTTGGAAGTATGACTCTTTAGATTTAAAACGCCGTGTTTGAAAGTCCTCAAAAGTTTTTTGTTGCAAAGATATGATTTTTTGAAGGAAAAGTGGATTTTTGACCAATTTCTCATTTTTGCTTAATGGTTTTTCATTTATAACTTCACAATAAATTATTTTTCGGCAATGCCGATTGTGCAGTCATATTTCTGAGATTCTGAACTTTCATTAAAAAAAAATTTGTTGAAAAATATTAATTGTAATCAAAGTTATAGCTTCTCAAAGTCGAAAAAGTCTCTCAGACCTGAAAATGTTTTTCCGTATTTTTTACAGGATCGGTGTGTTTAAAGACTAGGTTTTCATAATCAATGAATCATCTTCTTAAATATTCTTAAATATTCTTTGGATGTCACAATCTTTCAATGTATATAACTATCATTAAATAAAATCTTTAGAAAATTATAAACTATTTTTAAAAAATTAAAAAAGGTATTTCTCCCCATCTTGCCCCACGGATAGGTATTCCCATTGGTAAGATGAGATACACTTTAAAAGTATACTATAATTTAATATTAATGTCACAAGTAAAAAAAATGAGATGAAATTATTAGGAAATTGCAAAAAATATAAATTATGGTCTAATTCAATAACGCAGCTGCCTATTTCGCTGAATTGTGTTCTCGAACAGAAACTCTGAGCAATAACCAGTAAGTCATTAAGCCATCCTGCTGCTTTCTTTTCCTCGTTACTTTTCTTTCAGTGTATAAGCCTACCTTTTCTCTCTCATAAAGATTTTAGAAAGAGACTTTCTCTACTCGCTGACTACCCTTTTCTTTGAAGATAGTTCTATTCTACTTATTTCCCTTATTTTATTCATTTTTCTTTTGATTTGTTTCTTACAATAAAAGAAGAGAAAAACGGGAGCCTTATTTTAATACACCAAACGACAAGATTAACATTAATTTTAGTGCGCGGTCGAAATCGCCTACCACATCATAAAAATAAGTCGCGAACGGCCGCGAAACACCGCCGGAATCGACGGAACAGGCGAGCGCGTAAAGAAGCCCTCAAGCGCCTAAAATTAAGTAACCAAAGAATTTCTTCTCCCCCTTCTTCCCCTTCTCAATCCCCTCGTCTTGTATCTGGAGCCTAGTGCCGACCGATTCCCTGCATCATCCCCTCCGTATTCTTCTCCAATATTTGACACTGCCGAAGAACGTCTTGCGTGTTTTTGGGAGTCACCCTCTTCTCAAGCAGACTTCTCTCCCTCACCACCTGTCGATTTGTTTTATCACTCTTCTCCAACATCTCCCAGTGAAATAGAATAAATCTCTCCTTCTTCTCCCCCAGCATCCCCTCGTGAAATAAAAGAAACTTCTCCTTCTTTTCTCTTAGGTACCCGTTGTGAGGCAAAAGAAATTCTCAGCTCTCTCTCTTCAGAATTCTTTCAAGAGGTAGAAGAAATCTTTCTCTCTCTCTTTCCCAAGAATTCCTCCAAGTAAATGAAGAAATTTCCACTCCTATTCCCTCACCTTCAGCACCTTCCCACGACTTTAAAGAAATTCCTTTACCTGCTTCAACCCTTTTCTATTCCTCCCCATGAATTCAAAGGAATTATCCCAGCTTTTCCTATTTCCCCCTAAGCTACTCCTAAGCGGTTCCGATCAAATTAATCTGAATGAATTAAAATCCATAATCTCTCATGTTTCTCCAAATTTCGTTATCCCTCTGTACCTCTCAGAAATTTCTTTCCCCTTCCTAATTTCATCGTCTGTACTTTCCGTTTCCTCTTCCCAAAAGTTTCAAATTCAACACAAAAAATTGGGAGTCAACACCCAAATTTCGAGGTTGACACTGAATTTGGTGTCTACCCTGAAAGTTCGAAGGTCATCCCTCAAATTTTTAGTGTTAACACCCAACTGTTGTGATCAACCTTCAAATTTTGAGTGTTAACACCTAACTTTTGTGGTCAACTCTCAAATTTTAGGGTTAACCATAAAATGTAAAGGTTAACCCTCTAATTTGGGAGTTAACTCTCAAAGTTTGGGGGATTTTTTGATGAGGTAGTGTTAGAATAGATCGATGATAAATCGTATACAAAATGCCATCTCTCAAGTTTGTATACGTATACATTTATATATGACATTCGTTGTGTATGTCAGTCAGTCTATCTCAAAATGTAAGACTACGCGGCTTTTATTTCGTTAAATATAAGTTTGCAGCAAAGTATCATTAAATAACGTGTGAAGTTATTCAAATCCATTCCTGTAGTTTGACAGGTTATGGGCCCAGGATATGCATCCGTTGAATTAAAAATAATCGGTAAATAACAAAAGTTCACAGTAATATACTTTCGGTCGACGAAAGTAAGTGTAAAAGCGTGAAAACGTGATTGTTACGAGCGATGAAATGTGGCCGAATTGAATAATATACGAAGCATTAAGGAGAAGCTCAACGATGAAAATTTCAAAGTATGGAAACTTCAAATGAGAAGTGTTCTCATATGCAATGATTTATGGTCATATGTACAAACGGTACGTAAGTAAAAATCGAAGCAAATCCCGCAGATTGGACAAAAAAAGATCAAAGAGCTTTGGCTTTGATTATACTAAGCATAACGCGTGGTTAACTAAATCATATAAAGAAGGCGGAAACCGCACATGCAATGTGGACAGAGTTCGAACGAATCTACGAATCAAAAGGTCTTGTTCGTTATACAAACAATTATACAGCGTGAAAAGGATTCGGAGACATCGATGACGAAGTACTTAAATGTGATTTCATGTGCAAGGCCGAGCAACTAACGGAAGCTGGAATTGATATCTCTGATGATTTATTATCAGAGTATAATATACGTATAAATGTAGATAAATGTGCTTTTCTTAAAGATCAGATATCCTATTGCGGGTATATAATAAGTAAAAATGGAATTTCTCAGGAACCTAAAAAAATCGAAGCAGTCCAAAAGACTAAGGCCAACTAATGTCACTTAGCTACGAGCTTTTTTTGGTTTAGTAAACTATTACGGACGCTTCATTGAACATTTAAGTGACAAATTATATCCATTAAATAACCTGTTTAAAAAAACGCGATTTTTAAATGATCGAAAGAATGTGAGACTGTATTTAACAAAATTAAATTAGAATTTGGAAGCAATAAAGTATTAGTGCCTTTTAATCCTAAGCTGCCCTTAATACTCGCGGTAGATGCCAGTCCGTACGGAGTAGGGCCGTCCTTTCACACATGTACCCCGATGGTACAGAACGCGTAATACAATACGCATCGAATACTTTAACTGAGACGCAGAAAAAATACGTACAAATAGATAAAGAGGCGTTTGCAATTATATTTGGCATTAAAAAATTTCACCAGTTCTTGTATAGAAATCGCTTTATTTTATTAACGGATA
The DNA here is from genome assembly GCA_003595255.1 of Solenopsis fugax. Lineage (NCBI taxonomy): Eukaryota > Metazoa > Arthropoda > Insecta > Hymenoptera > Formicidae > Solenopsis > Solenopsis fugax. The sequence goes on along the minus strand of QKQZ01012712.1, from coordinate 9,632 downwards.
ATAAGCCATTAGCACACACCTTTAACCCGCAAAATGGCCTTCCGGCATATAGCGCGCTCCACATGCAGCATTATGCCGTGTTTCTACAAGCATTCAATTTTGATATTAAATACCGTAAATCAATAGAGTATGCAAATGCAGATGGTTTCTCACGATTGCCCATACAAGAAAGAAGTAACGGTAATTACAATATAATTAATATATTTCAAATTGAAAACGTGGAGGCACTACCAGTAACCGCGAAAAGCATTAGAGAAACGGATAAAGATGCGTTTCTGTTAAAAATTCGCCAAACTTTAAATAAAAGGCAAAAGTTTGGTTCCGCTAGGTTATAACAATGGCGAGTTTGCGTTGCAGGATGGTATAATTTTTAGAAAAGAATGAGCAATTATACTGAAAAATTTAAGAAGCAAAATATTAAAAGAATTGTACGTAGGGCATTTTGGTACTGATAGGATGAAACAATTAAGTAGAAATTTTTGTTGGTGGCCAAAAATAGACAAAGACATCGAAGAAATAACAAAAAATTGTAAGGCGTGCGTTATGCTTTGTAATAATCCAAGCATTAAAGTTAAACACTTGTGGGAAGCGGCGTCAGAACCGTTTGAGCGCGTACACATAGATTTCGCAGGTCCGTTTATGGGACGTACCTCTCTAGTATTAGTCGATGCTTACACAAAATGGCCTGAAGTACATATTACATGAAAAACATATCCGCACAAAATACTATAGAAAAATGTAGAGAAATTTTTGCGGTATTTGGCTTACCACAAATCATAGTGTCGGACAATGGTCGAACATTTATAGCAGAGGAATTTGAAAATTTTTTTAAAAATACGGGATTTGTTACAAGCATACTGCATCTTACCACCTAGCCACAAATGGCCTAGCAGAACGTTTTGTGCAAACTTTAAAACAGGCATTACGTAAGCTAAATACTAGCAATGGCAATATTAAAACTAATCTGCAGAAATTCTTATTCCACTATAGATTAACGCCTCATTCGGAGTTAAATAAATTTCTAGCAGAAGCCATGTATAATAGAAAATTAAGAAGCAGATTAGATCTAATATTCTCGAAGGAAAATAAAGAGCGCGAAATAAAAAATGTCATAGGCGTAAAAGTTTTTAAAGAGGGCGAAAGAGTCGCGATACGAGAGTACTTAAATAAAAATGTTAAATGGCGTTTTGGAAGCGTAATGTCAAAGTTATGTAAATTGCATTATACAATTAAATTAGACGATGGAAAAATGTGGAAGCGGCATTGTAATCAAATGAAAAAGATAGGAGGTCAAATTAATATTCCATACGATAAATAGTAGTTTCGGCGATGCTGATCATAATGGTCCAGTTGATGTAATTCAGGATTCTGTAATTCCAAATTATAGCGATTAATCGACATCTATACTCGAAAACTTCGATCCTGCCAGTTCAAGATTGCATTCCTGAAAATCCAAAGACAACCGAATCCGAGGAAAGGAAAGCTGAGAAAGCCGATGTTCCACACATAACGACTAGAATAAATATAAGTAAGGACCGTCGTGCGAACACGAACAGTGAGGGTGGACCTCAACGCAATAGGAAACCGTCGGATAGATACGGGAATTACTTATCGTCAACAAAATTGTATTTACGAGAGATATTCGATTTAGTGATGTTAAGAGAAATTGTATTCGCGGAATGTTCTATACTGTTGTTAAATATTCAGTTTAATATTACAGAGGGAAAACTGTATTGAATACTGATATGTATTCAATATATAATTGTGGCGATACGCATCCGATCGCCACGAGTTGCGCAAACCGCGCGCAACTTAGAGCCAACACTAGCGCTCGCTCGCATCACTCCCCACTCAGAGCGCCCCACCAGTGACTACCGCCCGCGTCACGTGACCCGCCGGCCTACAACCGGGTAAATATAAGTGGGCGTGTCCGAGCAGTAATCACCATTCCTGGGCCAGAATCTCCTCTGACAACCAGGCTTCCGAGCTAGGCGCTCCTAGCTCCTCCTCCGTATAGTATCTAAGCGCTTCTGGGTACAGCTAGATGCTCCTGGCGTGCGGGCCGGCTTCTAGGCGCTCCGCGCTCCTGGAAGTCTTACCTGTCTCTCCTGTCCGGCTAGGCGCTCTTGGTTTTCCTCCGCACAGCACCTAGGCGCTCCTGGGTGCAAGCTAGGTGCTTCTGACGTGCGGGCCGTCCTCTAGGCGCTCCTGGGGGATCTACCTGTCTATCCTACCAACCGACTACGGTCGCCCGAGTTCCGACGCGTCAGCATACTGCCTGACCGTCAACAATCGACCGGATTGTCAGTATCCTGCCTGACCGACTCCGACCGCCCGATTGGCCGACGAGTCAGTCAGTATCCTGCCTGACCGACTACGGCCACCCGATTGGCCCGACGAGTCATTCTTATACCCACTAAATATTCCGCTGATATTTAATGAGCAGAACATCCTCAGTTCTGCCTCACGCTTACTCACCCTGATCCGACAACCAAATTCGAGCGAGCAAAGCGCTACCGTCACATAATAATATGTATATTTTGAATTACACGCCGTGAAGTAAACGTGTCGAACTGTGATACCTCTCGGCGCTCTTATTTAGCTTGTTGCGATTATCGGCGAAAGCCCGGCTTTCGCTGAATCATCGTGTTTCTCGCTCCGAGAGACCGGAATGGACGCACGTGGCGAGCGGATGCTCGATGACTATAGCTCCGTTTACTCCGATATTTTACTTAATAAATAGATTTAAGTGCTAAACAAAAGACCAGTGGTTCAACTTATTGTTCCGGTTCTTCACCAAGCAAAAACATAACAATAATATATAGAGATTTTTACATGGGTTTGTTAACAAGTACTATCGAAGTGATCAGCAAATTAAAAAGAGAATTAACGAAGTTGTTAGTTAAGGGAGGATTCGAATTGCATGAATGGAACATTAATTTAGCTAGCATACATGATAACATGAAAGGTAATAACAAATCAATGGATTTCAATGAAGTAGAAGGATCCAATTTGCATATTATGAAAATAATCTAAAGATACATTTTATTATGAAGTCTGTTTGAAGAAATATGATGGGCTTGTAATCAAGCATGTTATATTGTCATAACATTTGTAAATTGTTTGATGCATTGAGTCGTGTCAGTCTTGTGATAACTCACTCTAGTTAAAATACTAATGCAATAGTTATGAGAATTAACATTAGATTCTGATAAGTAAGTTCCAATGGACGTACAGAGCATAACACCAGATAAAGTCTCAGTTACATTTGCTTAGTATCTTAAAGATTCCTAGATTAACATTTTCAGACAACCTTGAAGCTTAGATTCAATTCATAGATTTTGCGACGCGAGCGAAAAAGCTTACGGTGCCTGCTTATATGCGCAGCGAATTTCAAATAAAATAATAATCTCTTTAATTTGCTTTAAATCACTAGCTTCCATGAAAATATTGTTACCAAAATTAGAATTATGCGATGCAATCCTATTGGTAAACTTAATAAATCATCGGAACAATTAACCTTCAGAGATCTCTTTTTTTAAACACAGAGGTCATATTAGGTCAATTTGTCACCTTTCGTCAATTTTCAAACAGTTGTTATTTAAAAACGAACAGATTAATTGGATCGAAAGAATTATGAAATAGAATTTGAACATTGCAGAATATATTCTTATTATGAAAAAATAACAGTTAAAGCAACATTATATAAAAAATTCTTAGAATATAAAAATATAAGTATTAAAACACATTTTGCGTAAAAAGTTATAAGTTTTTATTTTTTAACTTTTTTTGCTGAAAATTTATGGTAATATTTTTGATATATGCTACTATAATAAAAAAAAATATTATAGTTTCTTAGTGAACCTATAAAAAAGTATTTATTTTGCATATTTAAGATTAACAATTTGTAAGATATTCTCTGGAAATCTGTAAGATATTTCTAATATTAGGCTGCTGCGAAATCTGTTGACGATCGAAAAATAAAGGAGTTGGCTGGATTTGAACTCGGGATCCCTTGTTCTCTCACCACTAGACCAAAACTCCACCAGCATTGTGATATTTTCATTTTTGCATATCAACACTTCTACTTAGGTCCTTATGTTTCGTATATTTGATGCTTCTACATATGTCCTTATGTCTCAGAGAATCCTATATATATTTCTAAGAATCTTACAAATTTTTGTAGGAGCAAGTAGAGTGTGAAAGTGAGAGTCGGAGAGAAGAAGAGAGAGTGAGTGCAAAGGAGAAGAAGAGCAAAGAGCAGGGAAAAAGAGAAAGTGGAGTGAAGGGCGGAAGGAATTGAGGCAGGAAAAGAAGAAAAAAAATCGCGGACGAATTGGAAGTTAGGAGATAGTGACACGCGTGTAAGGGAAACTAGGCATACAGCAGGGAGTGTACAGAGAAGTGACTAGAGAAGTACACGCGTGGACGGGAATGCGAGTGCAGCGGAGACTCTGGCCATAAAACGTAAAAGATAGAGACAGCAGTGGAAATAGTAGGGCATAGAGGAGGAGAATAAAGATGGCTAGATTAGCGAGACTGGCTAGGGAAAGAAGAGATAGCGCGGGAGACAGAGTAGAAGAGTATTTGAAAAAGAAAAGAGAGATGCAGTAGGAAAAGAAGGAAAGGGGGAAATATTTAAAAAGAGCAATAAATTAGTGAGATTACCAGCGGAAAAGGGATAGAGGGAGGAAATAAGAAAGTAGATAAAGTGATTATATTCGTAAGATTCAGGGAGGAATTCAAGAGAGAGATCAGGAAAGGATTGAAGGGGGTGTGAGAGAAGAAATAAGGAAGCTGGCAGAGAAGAATAAAAAGAAAAGATGATGGAAAAAATGAAAAAATTGAGGGAAGAGTGGAAAGCTAGAGGAGAGTTAGAGGGAAGAAATAGAACAAGGAAAGAGAGCAGTTTAGGAAAAAGATTGAGGGACTGGAATGGAAGCTGAGGGAAATAAAGATGGAGTGGGAAAAGGAGAGAAGAAGTCAATGAAAGAAGGGTGGAAAGAGAGGAGAGATGGAATGGAGGTTAAAGAAATTGAGAAATAGAGGGAAAGGATTAAAGAGAGTTAGAATGGAGAAGAGGGGGGGGGGGTTAAAACGAAATATTATTTTAAAAAATCAGAAAGAGAAGGAAGATTGAAAGAGAGAGTAGAAGAGGTGCTGGGGAAGATAGGTGTGGATGTTAATGTGGAGGAAGTTAGAGAAATAGAGGCAGGCAGGAAGGAAAGTGGAAGCATGGTGAATAGTGAAGGTAGGAAGTGAAAAGATGAAAACAAAGATATTAAGGAATAAGGAAAAGTTGAAAGCTGGAGAAGTATGGATAGAGGAGGATCTGACATAGGAAGAAAGAAAGGTAAAGTAGAATATTAGAGTAGCGATGTGAGAGGAGATAGAGGGGAGAAAAGTGTGACAAGGGGGTGAGAGGAGGATAGAAGGGACGTAGGATAAAGAAAGGAAGGAAATAAGAGATGATAGAGGGAGAGGTTGGGGAAAAGGAGAGAGGACGGCAAAAGAGGAAGAAAGCAAGGGAAGGGAGACAGAACGTGTAAGGAAAACACAGGGACGGGGAGAATAAGAGAAAAGAAAGGGAAAGAGAGAGATAAAGGAAAGAAGAAGAAACAAGAGAAGAAAAAGGTAACTCAAGGAGGAGAAAGGAGAGAAGAGGAGATAGGATAAAGATAGCCTTTTAGAATATAATAGGATTAGAGAATAAAGACAAGGATTTTTGTAGAGGATTGGAGGATAGTATACTAATAGAGTCATGGATGAAGGTGGATGGATGTAAGGAAGAGATTACTAAGAGGATATAAATGGAAGGGCGAAAAGAATGAATAAGAAAGGAAGGACGAAGAGGGGAATAATTCTTGGAATTAGGAAGAAGACAATGGGACAAGAGGGAGGAGAGAAAATAGAGGAGAAAGGAGAAGAGAAAGGTTAATAATGGGAAGAATAGAATATAATGAGAGTTTAATGATGGTATGGGAATGGAGATATAAAAAGAAAATTATAGCAGAATGAATAGATAAAGGAAGGAGTGAAAACAATAATTGGAAAGGATTTTAATCCGAGGACAGGAAAGGAAGGAGGAAGGATAATTATGGAGGAAGGGAAGGAGGAAGAAATAGAAAAGAAGAATAAGGATTAAAAAGTAAGTAATGACGCAAAGAGATTAATAGTGTATTAGGGAGATTAGTCGATTTTGAATGAGGAAATGGAGGGGAATGAGGAAGGAAATTGGACATATGTAGGGGATAGAGGGGAATCAGTAATTGATTATGTAATAGGAAATGAGGAAATAAAAGAGGAAATAGAGAGGGAAATAGGGTGGAATCAGATCATCAACCTATAATAAGGAACGGAAGGGAGGGAGAAATAAAAGAACACATAGAGGAGTATAGAATGAAGAGGGAAGGGAAAGATTTAGGAGAGAATTAGGAAAGGTGGAAGAAATGTTAGGAAAAGTACAGGAAACGGGAAAGTAATGGGAGAGAGAATAAAAATAACTTTGAGAAAGATAGAGAGAGAGAGGAGGGAGGAGAGGAGAGGAGGGGATGGTGGGATGAGTATGTGGAAAAGGAAAAAGAGATCAGAAGGGTGAAGAGAATGAAAGAGAGGCATAGGAGAAAGCTAGATTTATAGAAAGAAAAGAAAAGAATATAAAGAGATGTGCGAAAAAAACAGGAAGAGAATGAGAGATGTGTAAGAGAATCGGAAGAAGGGGAAAGAGATAAATAGAGACATAAGAATGGAGGAATGGGAAGAGTATTTCCGGGAGTACTGAGAAAGGTCGAGGGGAGAATAGTAAAGGGAGAGGGAATAGGAAGAAGATAGAAGAGAAAAAAGAGCTAAAGAGAGGGGAAATCAGTAAGGCGATGAGAAGGATAAAAGACAGGAAAGCATTAGGAATAGGTGGGAAAAGTGTAAAGGTATGGAAGAGAGGAGATACAGGAATGGATTCGATGGATATATAATAAGATTTGGAGAGGAGAAGGATGGCCAAAGGAATAGAGGGAAGGAGTATTGGTACCGATAGTTAAAAAAAAAAAACGAGAACAGATGATGGAAAACTAGAGGGGGGTAACGGTGATGCCAGTATTATATAAAATTTACACATCGATTATAGCGGGAAGATTAAGGGAAGAGGTGGAAGGAAAGGGGATGATTCCATTGAATCAAACGGGGTTCAGGAAGAGAATGGAAACGATTGATAATATTTATGTATTGAATTATTCGATAAATAGTCAGATAGGAAGAAAAGAAAGGAAAATAGTAGCGCGTTTTGTGGATTTGCGGGCCGCGTTTGATTCAGTGGATAGAAGGATGTTAATTAAAATCATGAGGGAGAGGGGAGTAGAAGAGGGATTAATGGAAAGGATGGAGAAAATTTTAAGAGAGACGATAGGTAAAGTGAGGGTATGTGGAGAGGATTTTGGACGGCGAAAGGTGTGAGACAAGAGTGCCCACTAAGTCCATTATTTTATTTTTTAATAGCGGATATGGTAGAGGAATGGGTAGAGTAAAATGCGAAAGAGTAAAATTAAGGGAGCAAAAAATTTATACGTTGACATACGCAGACAATCTAGTTTTATTGGCAGAGAAAGAGGGAGGAAAGTTTGATCGAGTGGCTGAGGAGATATTTGGATATGAAGAAACCGTAGTTAAATGTAAATAAAATGAAGGTGATGAGATATAGAGAGGGAGGGGGAAGAATAAGCAATATAAACTGATGGAAGGGAAAGAGGTTTGAAGCGGTAAAAAGATTTAGATATCTGGGATAATGCAAAGAAATAAAGGACAAAAAAAGCAAGTGCGGGAGAGAATAGCGAAGGCAGAGGCAATAATGAGGCAGGTTTGGGGCATTAGGAAGAAAAGATTTGCGAGGATTGGATGTGAAGAGGATTGGATTGGAAGAGGAAAATATGGCTGTTCAACATATTGGTATGGAGGTACTAGGGTATAGGGTAGAAATTTGGGGATGGAAGGAGAGGGAGAGGGTGGAAACAATATACAAGAAATTTTTAAGGTGGGTTTTAAGGGTGAAAGATGGGATACCAAAATATCTGATGAGGTAGGAAGTACAAAGAGAAATGATAAAGAGCTGGGTGGGAAGAAGAGTATGGAGATGGGATAAAAGACTAGAAGCATATTGGCATTTAAATAAACATTCAAACGTTTGTATAAAAACCAATACATCATAATTGCCTCGAAATGACTCTCGGTGGATTACTAAAATCCGTTGGGTTGTTGAAGGGATTCATGGGATTCTCGGGCAGAAATATCAACTTTTTCACCACACTTTGGATAACAAACTCCTTCCAAAAGTTCGGCTATTCTTCAAATATCACTTGTTTTTTGAACAATAGAGGAGAAGAGGATATTATGGCTACTGTCGACAATACGGGTACCCCTATTATCTCCATTATTAGGTGACGAATTCTAACAATTGTTTATAGGGATATTCGTTTAGTAGCCCATCGTTTTTTAATGATGCTAATATACCAATACATAATAACTGACAATTTAAAGCATTTTTACTTTTGAGCACTTCTAAACTTTTTCAAGGTACACTTTTAACCTTTAATTACACATTATTATACTTACTCATTATCATACTTACTCATTATTCTTAAACTTGAGTGTATTATCACACGAATGTACATACACTCGAGTGTTTTTTTGTTATTTAACTTTTTATTCGGCTATACACATTTCGAGTTATACAAAGTTAAAACAATAACATGGAATTTTGTTAATATGGTTTTTTAAAGCGAAATTTTTATATCGAAATATTTCTTCGATAAATCGATTGTCATTCTAGAGGGCGATGTTTAGAAACATTAGAAACATCAATTTATGCTTGTTGTTTAATGTTAAACAAGGATAAAATAATATTTCTAATGAAATTTCCAATGATATTTCTAAATATAGAAAATACTAAGACTCGTAAAATTGTAAACATAAAGGTAAGTAGCGACAGGTACGAGTCAAGCGCGGTTAACGGTGCGCAAAGGAAGTGGCATGCATTTGGAAGATAATTATATTCTTGTGTCTCTCGATGTGATTTCTCTCTTCACTAACGTCCCTATTGATTTAGCTGTTAACAGTCTTTACAATAGATGAGAACACATATTAAAAAACCGCAACATTCCGAGAGATGAATTTCTAAATGCTGTTCGCTTCGTTCTGGAATCTACCTACTTTAAATTTAATAACACAATATACAAACAGAATTTCGGTACTCCCATGGGCTCTCCGTTGTCTCCCGTCATTGCCGATTTGGTACTTCAGGATTTGGAAACAGTAGTGCTTGGAACTTTTTACTTTCACTTTCCTTTCTATTTCAGATATGTTGATGATATCGCGTTAGCGATACCTTCAGATAAAATGAATTTCATTTTAGAATTTTTCAACTCATTTCATCCAAGGGTACAATTCACTATAGAAATAGGAAACAAAATGCTTAACNTACAATTCACTATAGAAATAGGAAACAAAATGCTTAACTTTTTAGATACCACCATAATTCTTAATGATGGTTTACTTGAGTTCGATTGGTATCATAAGCCGAAGTTCTCAGGTCGGTATCTGAACTTTAATTCTTGGCACCCTGTCTCACAGAAGCGTGGTGTAGT
>QKQZ01012704.1:0-12373 GCA_003595255.1 Solenopsis fugax | reverse complement strand
GTGTGTGTGTGTGTGTGTGTGTGTGTGTGTGTGTGTGTGTGTGTGAGTATGGAGAGCAGCTTTTACAAAATTATACCGTCGCAAACCTATGTGGAACAATACATCTGTAGATCGCGATGTGTGTGTGTGTGTGTGTGTGTGNTATAATAACAAAATAATAAAAATGATAGTATTTTTTCATATTTTTACTTTATTTATTTATATTTGTTTATAATAATGTTGTGCACAATGGAAAAGTAATTGTCCACTAATTAGTTCTACAATATTTTTACAACGCGGACACTTAATTTTTTTACGAATAACATTTTTCGCGCACAAGTACTTTATTAATTCATCATAATTTGTTGTTAGAGCGAGAAACTCGTACAATTTCATTTTTACTACTTCAATGATATCCGTATAACAATATATCCTTTTGTTGGCTCATACTATACTGAAACAGTACATCTCAGTAAGAAAGGTAAACATAAATTTCGCTCGGTCAATAATGTCAAACAGTAGATTTGCAGACCGCGTATACTGTTCCACATGGGTTTGCGAACAGTACATCAGTAAACCTCGTTTTGCACGCGAGGCAGGGGGGTAGGTGGACCTAGCTTCGCGTTCCAAATGGATTTGCGATTTTCCATACATGCGGAGCCCCTCCCCCGCCCAAGCATTCATTTTTCACACAAAATCCTCTATATCATGTAAATTATTCAGATAATTTTTATAACTTTTTATGATTATAACTTTTTAATGAAGGGCGAGCGACGGCTAAAACTTGTTGGAGGTATTCAGGACCATGCCCTTGATAACATATATCAAGGTCAAGGTCATCGAGGCTGGCTCCCTATCTCTAAATAATTACCGTAAATTTTTAACATGTACCCATACAAAAATATTTCTATTTTTTCAAATAACCCCGCCTTCCGAATTGCCCCGGTCTCCCCTATTCTTGTACAGTCGTAAGTCCATCGCACAAACAATTGACGATCGTCATAGAGTCGAAGTCGTAGTCATAAGTTCAACGCACAAAGAATTGACGTTTATCGTCAATCGTATTGATGATATACGACAGACGATTAACGCAAACATCAATTGTTTATTATGGCATTGATATGATTGACGATTATGTCAATTCTTTATGCGTTGAACTTATGACTACGACTATGACTCTATGACGATCGCCTTTCTTCTCAGGCTCATACTTGTTTTCTATAACGTAATGTTTACATTTGTCAATATATTTATCAAAGTGTCTTGTATATTTACATCCTCTGATAAGGCCCAAATTTGATGTTCGACTTCAATAGATATGAAATAGTTTGGAGATTTCGGAAAAATATCACACTTTTTTTATATTTATTACATGTAGCAGTTTTTTTCTGAACGCGATCTTTTGAAAATGAATTTAACAGTAGGATGTACGTAACATTCAATACAATAAAATATATACGATACAATTTCGACATTGTATACTTTGAGGTCTTTGTACAAATTTGGCCCAGTCAAAATTTTTATTAAATTAATGGCGTATTTCTAGATTCATCGGAATGATTAAAGAAACATTGTGATGACTTGACAAATGAACCATTGTGAAAACTTGACAAATACACACTTAACATAATAGTATTGTGATTTGTGTTATCATTCATATCTGGACTATTAAACGAAATAAAATAATGTAAGTTTATCACATTTACAACTAATTATTTTATATATATTTACATTTAAAATATATAATATTCGAGTAATGAAAGTGTTATGCAAAAAGATTAAATAGCTAGAACATCGTCGGATGTAATTCAGATTTCATTCATTGATGGTTTATCTACGGAGAATAAAGATATCTATTTAAATAAAATTGCACAAGAAGGACCACACAATACGCTAAATACAATGGCAAGTGAAGTTTTATTGTGCAATGAAAATGATGTAAGTGATCTAAATGAAATTGTACACGACGAAAACGATTGCGACGAATATAATGGAGATATAATGGAGACATCATTATTCTCGCTGTGATGATCAAAGCGAGAGTAATGATGTCATTGGTGAAGATTATTTTAATTTGTTTGATGGTCCATATAAACACGTGTTTTAGTTGTCGAATTATCAAGGCTGTGTTCCGATATATACACTGCCAGTACTGAAGATCTATAATGTAACGTGAACTATAGATTTTCAGTATTGGCAGTGTACGTCGAAACATGGCCTAATTCGTCAAGTTCTCACAATGTTTCAAACTTTATATTTGGGACGTTTCACGTTAACCGGATCACTTGTCTGCCCAAAATTTGAAGCGACCTACAAAGACGTTCGATAGCTCAAAAAATTAGTCTTTACTAATACTTTCGAAAGTCATGTGCCCCGTTTTGAAATTCAAAATGGCGGATCCAATATGGCGGTTGAACGGATGAATAATTACACAAGGCTCCGTGGTTTTTTTGTTTGAAGAAAATTTATCATTTCCTATGTATTTTTGCGCGCTGAACACGAATCCGGCAAACAAATTGCTCCATCACGTCAGGTTTTTGAGAAAAGTATGATTAAAAGTATCAAAAACGATGTTTTTTGACATATTCGTAATTTTTTTGCTAGCAAAGTAAATTTTTTTTCTACTCCTGCTTACGCCATCATAAAGTGTCAACTTTTATCTTTAAAATAGATTTTTTCTAACGCCATACGTTTTTCTTTTACCGACTTAATTTCTGTGTAGTCACGTACGTCACGACCAACATATTTAACCTCATTTTTTTCAAAAATCATACGTGATAGAGCAATTTGTCTATCAGATTTGTGTTCAGCGCGCAAAAATACATGGAAAATGGTAACTTTTATTCAAATAACGGAAACAACGTCGATCAGTAAAATATTAGTCATGCCGTGACTACATACTACACAGAGATTAAGTCGGTAAAAAAAAACGTATGGCGTTAAAAAAAATCTATTTTAAGGTAAAAGTTGACACTTTAAGATAGCATAAGCGGAAATAGAAAAAAAATTTATTTTGCTAGCAAAAAAATCAGGAATATGTCAAAAAACGTCGTTTTTGACACTTTTAACCATGCTTTTCTCAAAAACTTGACGTGATGGAGCAATTTGCTTGCCGGATTCGTAATCAGCGCGCAAAAATATATAGGAAATGATAAATTTTCTTAAAACAAAAAACCACGGAGTCTTGTGTAATTATTCATCCATTCAACCGCCATATTGGATTCGCCATTTTGAATTTTAAAACAGGGTACATGACTTTCGAAAGTACTAGTAAAGACTAATTTTTTGAGCTATCGAACGTCTTTGTAGGTCGCTTCAAATTTTGGGCAGATAAGTGATCCGGTTAACGTGAAACGTCCCATTTGCATCTTTAATTACTTCAATGAATCTAGACATTTATAATTAAGAAAATATATACACGGAAAATAGTAATTTTGCTCTTACAGCCAAATTGTTTCAACTATTGCATATTTGTCATAGCAGCGACAAAATTTATTTTACAATTATTCGTTATAGTAGAGCAGAAACTATTTCATTGTTAAAATATAAAAAATTTACTGAGTGTATTTGTACAATTTGTTAATTTATTGTTAAAATAATGTATTCTTAGCAAATACTTTTGTTATTAGAGTAAGAATACTACTGCTCATACTAACGAGTTCAGACAGGGTTAAATTTGTGATTCAATGAATTTTTTATAGCAGAACAATTTGTAGTTTTATAAAATTTTCAAATCAAAATATCAACTAATATTCTTAACTGATCTCTTTGCTGTTCACATAACTAATAGATGTTGCTACAGCGACACAAGAGCTGCTGTGCTAGACAATTATTTTTTTCCGTATAACTACAAAATAATAATATATTATTATTAAGCAATAAATATTAATAATCGCGTAACTTCCCAACCCTGATTACTTACTTTTGTCATGTGTCTGTTAAGGATGTCATCCTCTATCCTTGAATCCGTGAGGTCTTTAACAATACTTGGCCACATTGCCACAAACTTCTTTTTCTCCTCCGTCATCCATCTCGTCAAATTGGAATGAGCCATTTGCGTTACAATCTAGATAGAATAACACAAACGTGTTAGACATAGAATACAAACATAAACAAAGTATAACGAATAAAATATATTGTTGTGTTCGTTTTTCGGCCGAGTTTGCGAAGCTGGTTGCAAGAAGATCGATTGATCTGTCAAGAGAAGAGCGTTCCGGCTCGATGTTCTGTTTCGGGGAGTCAACATTTAACATTTCTGTTCGTTCCGTGGATAATTGTATTGGAGCAAGCTCTATAATAAAAGTTGGTGTTTCTTTTAAAAGAGCATTGAGTCATTTCGTGTCGTGCGTCCGACTCTCCTTTCGCGAGTGTTCCGCGTGCCTGCCTTTCCGAGTACAATACCATATATTAGCAAAACGATAAAGAATAAAGATATAGATATAGGTTTCTATTTTCACTTACAAGTAAACCTACCTTTGCGTGACTCGCCGATTTCATTGAAACTTTTGTACATTTGTAGAGTAGGCAAAAATAATAGACACGTATTTTTTTTATAGGCAAGGATCAACATTAAAGGGGTGAAATTGACCCCCAAAGTTGAAGGTATTAGGGAATCATCATGGTGTTTCACATAAAAATAATGTACCGATCAACACGAAATCATTACAAAATGTTTTCTATGTTAGATAGTAAAGTTTACATGTCCGACTTTCCATGCACCCTTGTTGCGAGGGGTAAAACATCTCCTAAAAAGACTTATTTTTGTAGTTTTTTGAATATAACAGAAGAAATTATTCTCCGATTTTAATGAAACAAAAACCAAATTAAAGAGCACTTTAACTTTATTATCTAACATAGAAAACATTTTGTAATGATTTCGTGTTGATCGGTACATTATTTTTATGTGAAACACCATGATGATTCCCTAATATCCTCAACTTTGGGAGTAGATTTCACCCTTCTAATGTTGACTATTGCCGATAAAAAAAAATACCTGTCTATTATTTTTGCCTAATCTACAAATGTACAAAGTTTCAATGAAATCGGCGAGTCACGCAAAGGTAGGTTTATTTGTTAGTAGTCTTCTATTTAATGTTATAAGTACTGATAATACTTTTATCGTTTCATTGTAATGCTAAAGGCAGAGATTATTGTTACTTTTAAAAATAAAATTGTATCATTGGTTTATACATAAATGTGATTCTTCGGATATTATTCTACATGTATTAAAATAGAATTATCGAAAAGTTAATAATTTACAAAATAATAAATATTTTAATTTCTATTTTGGCATATTTCAGCACAAAATATAAAAGCATTTAAAAAATTCAATATAATTACTTTAAATTACTTTTTTCTAATTATAATTTCTATTATTACAATTAAGTAATTAATTATAATAATGGAATTAGACTATATTATAATATTATACAGGGTGTTTCTTAAAAAGCGCCTACTAATTATATAGTGTTATTCCTTGCTAAAAACTGAATCGAAAAAAAACTCGTTCTTTATGATAAAACTGTATTTTTGGAAAAATACTAAAAAGAGACACGAAGAAATTTAGTTTCTTTTTCATGTAAGTAAATTATTTCTGTTTAAGGTTGTAAATTCTTGCAAAAAGATCTTATATTCTTGCTTATATATGAAACAGTGAATTTTTTTCTGTGTATAATTACTAATCCTTATTAATCCTTGAATACTAAACAAGGACAAATAATGCGTCATACACACGTGCTTGAAACAGAACACATCTATTGAAAATTAAAATGCATATGATTAACCACATTTCCATTAAAGATAATAATCGTGAGAACAGTCATGGCGATAATTGAGATTTTATTCCAACAAATTACTGAAGAATAAATGTCTGTGTTATTATTAAGTTTCTCAAATAACATTATCTTCATTATTTTTAGCGATTATTATATAATGTGGAAACGCAGTCTATTTTATCTGTATTTTAATTTAATCTATTATACACGACCTCGCTTTACATACGTTTCTCATGGCTGGATTAAGTGTTAAGGAGGCCCGTAAGTGCTAATCTTTTCAATAAAAGGTAAAAAAAGCGTCAAGTGTGTGAGTGTATGTGTGTGTGTATACTCCTTAAATCTTTATTTTTTTCTACCCAAGTGGTACTTTCTTTATATCCTCATTGAAAAATTTTCCTATTCTAACCCATGTGGTACTCCCTTTAATTTCTATACAAAACCTAAGTGGTACTATTTCTGTATTATTTCTGTATTATTGAAAAATCTTCCTATTCCAACCCAAGTGGTATTTACTTAAAAATACATATCTTAAATTTAATTCAACCTAAATGTGTTTTTCCAAAAAAAAATATATGAAATCTTTAAATTGCGTCAATTATAAAGAGAACATATTGCTCTTTGAAATAATTACTGTACTACTTTTAACAAACAAAATGCAAGTGATAGAATCTTTATTTTTTTAATAAAACCTAAGTGGTGGTATCTTTAATTTCTTTTTAAACATTTAATCCAATCTAAATATACAATATTTTTCCAAAAAAATATATGAAATCTTTAAATTCCACCAATAAAGAGAATATATTGCTCTTTGAAATAACTTCTGTATTACTTTTAACAAATAAAATGCAAGTGATAGTATATTTATTTTTTTAATGAAACTCAAGTGGTGGTATCTTTAATTTCCTTTTAAATAATATTCAAGTGGTACTATTTGTTTATTCCCATTAAAAAAGTCTTTCTGTTCTAATCCAAGTGGATGTATTTAAAAAAGTTTCAATGGAATATAGGGTAAGTGCGGTATACACGCCGTAGCCATCGAAAACTTAATTTATCAAGTATTATTTACTATGTTTAAGGAAAATAAATTATACCAATGAAAACTTCATACTGTTTACTATTATAAAAAGAATTGTAAATATGAAATATTTCTTTTTTTATACTCGAAAAAGAAATTTAAAAAAACTCTTGCATTTATGTCGTATAAAAAAAAGGGTGGGATTTACTACTCATGTGTAAGATATACGGCGCATCGATAATTTACAAATAACAATTACAAATATGATATAAAATAACATAATGACTTACAAAATGTGTTTACAAAGTTTATTAGGGAATAAGAACAGTAAATACAAATATGCAGTAATAATAATGCAATATTGAAGAAATTAATATTATATGTACAGACATTAAGTGCAAATATGTGCACATTGTGTTTTCAACATAGGAGCAAGTGCTGCTTTCCAATCACTCAGCTATATTACGGCATAAATCCCGCTCACTGAAAATGCCGTATATCCTAAACAAGGGATGTACAAGATATCAAACTAAATAAAGAATACAAGAGCTATGCACTTGTATCTTGCTTGTATTCCATCCTTTACTATCACTCTACATTCACATATCATGAAATAATCATTATGCCTTTTACATTTCTCAGAGTAATCATTTTACATAGATCGTAATACACGATCGCGTTACTTCTACATGACAAAATCAATTCAACTCACGATATTTTCGTTAATATTAACAATAAAGAACTAAAATCACAACACAATACTAATATAGCATAAAGGCACGTAATAGAGTTGTTGTGAACAAATGACCTTCACTCCTTCTATTTCTTCTGACGCCTACGGTGTAAATCCCCCCGGGGCGTAAATATCGCAGTTACCCTAATAACATTTAATCTCATCGAATTAAATCGGAACAAGAAATGAGAAAATTTTATTGAAATAAAAAATGTTTAATGTACAAAAACTTGGTGTTGCTAGATAAGAAAAGCAATGAAAAGAATTGAAACAGAAAGAATATGATAAATGTAACACTTGTAGATATACGTTATAAAAGTTATTGTGTATAATTTTCTAAATTACTATAACTATTATATTTTACAACAATATTATGTTTAGACATCTAGCAACGCCAAGTTTTTGTACATTAAAAATTTTGTATTTCAATAAAATGTTCTCATACGGTAAGAAAAAGTTTGTTGCGTCATGAAGATTCATTGGACATTCTGTACTATTCTCAGTGATTAATGTATTATATTGTCTTCCTTTTCCACAATTATCTCTCCAGAAATAATTGTCGATTCATCTTTTCAAACTATACTTTGCATAAGTTCTTTGTAAGATTTATTTGCTTCGTAATAATTTAAGTATCCGTTAACTTTTAATCGCTTTAACTTTGAAAAATTACATTGCTATAATATTTCATTGAAAAATCGAATATGATTTCTTTTAACAATTTATAAAAATCATTTAAAAACAGAATCGTTAAGATATTCGTGTTGATCGAAGGATAATAATTTACACTGCTTGCATTGTCTATATGAAAAAGATTCGGGTAAACATAAAATCTTGATTAACAATACGTAGACAATAAACAAACGTGTCATTTAAAAATCTTTTTAAAATGTCTACTAGTTGTAGATTTACGCCAAAAAGGATCGTACAATTCTTCCTCTTTATTTTCTTCTTTACACGATTTGCCGAGTACGACTTTAAAAAATTTCAAATCGCACATATTAAGATCAGAGTTTGTTATTTATACGTAAAATATTAATACTTTTTGCATTATGTGTATACAATGTAAACTGTATGTTTCATATCAGAAATAATAAAAATTTTATTGTTTTTTAATTTGTGATGTTATCTACTTTTATTTAATTAATACTAAAGTCAGATATATTGACAATCTTATAGTTTAATTATTCTTTCCTGTATTGTGTTATCCAATTTATAATCATCTATAATAATTTACACTGCATTGTCTATACGAAAAAGATTCATGTAAACATAAGCAGTACATAGATAATTAATACTGCTTATGTTTACATGAATCTTTTTCGTATAGACAATGCAAGCAGTTCTTAATTAAATTATAAGATTGTCAATATATCTGACTTTAGTATTAATTATATAAAAGTAGATAAATTGAAATAAGAACGCTTTGTACGGTCAAGCTGGATCTTAGTGCTTTTTATAAATTTTACTTGTGTGATTTTTATATACCCTTTTTTTCAAATTCAACCGACTACGCGCCGAATTACTTTTCCGGTCGTAACGCAGTTATAAGTTGAACATGAACATGANATATCACATTTATTAAACTAGAAATAATTTTAATAATAAGCGATGCTAACTTGCATCTTGGTGTTAGACCCCTTATCCCCCTGAAAAAACTGTAAAGAATTGAAATAAGGGGTCTAACACCAAGATGCAAGTTAGCATCGCTTATTATTAAAATTATTTCTAGTTTAATAAATGTGATATTACCTTCATGTTCATGTTCAACTTATAACTGCGTTACGACCGGAAAAGTAATTCGGCGCGTAGTCGGTTGAATTTGAAAAAAAGGGTATATAAAAATCACACAAGTAAAATTTATAAAAAACACTAAGATCCAGCTTGACCGTACAAGGCGTTCTTATTTCTATTTGTATGTATTACATTAACGGTCGAATATCTCCAATTTTAAAAGTAGATAACATCATAAATTAAAAAATAATAAAATTTTTATTATTTCTGATATGAAACATACAGTTTACATTGTTTACACGTAATGCAAAGATTATTAATATTTTACGTATAAATAACAAATCCTGATCTTAATATGTGCAGTTTGAAATTTTTTAAAGTCGTACACAACAAATCGTTTAAAGAAGAAAATAAAGAGGAAGAAGTGTACGATTCTTTTAAAATTATATATTTGAAATACTCGTATCTGTACAGGAGGTTAGTTTAATGTAAACATTCGTTCCTACATATAATGAAATAAACAGAGAAACATATGACGTACTTACATACTTAGCATCTTTGCAACTGTGCAAATTACACATGTGCGGTTTAGTTAACACAAATTACGGTAATTAATTATTTATAAACTGAACTAAATTGCCTTCTACGGTCATAGCTGGATCTTATTGCTTTATATTTACTTGTGTGATTTTATATACATTCTTCAAATTCCTCGAATGTGCGCCGAATTGGTTTTCCGGTTGTAACACAACCGTAAGGTGAATAAGAATAAGTAATATCACATTGATTAAATTGATAAATTTTAAAATCAATTTAATAACGTATGATGCCGACTCGCATCCAGATGTTAACCCATCATACGTTATTAAATTGATTTTAAGATTTATCAATTTAATCAATATGATATTACTTATTCACCTTACGGCTGTGTTACGACCGGAAAACCAATTCGGTGCACATTCGGGGAATTTGAAGAATGTATATAAAATCACACAAGTAAATATAAAGCAATAAGATCCAGCTATGACCGTAGAAGGCAATTTAGTTCAATTTATATTTATACATTAACGGTCTAAACTTCTCTCTAAAATTAATTATTTAGTTTAAGAGTTTCACCTTCGATATTGATGAATTTAGGCTCAATTGACGTTTTTACACTAAACGAACGAATCCGGCAAAAAAAGTGTCGCTCTGTCCAGTGACCGAGATATTAATTATTAAGTTGACGATTTGAGATTATAGGAAACCTGTCGGCAAGCTACAGTGACACGAGTGCCCGCTACACACGGTACGGCCATATATATACTCATGGGTACGGCCATTATGCATCATGGATACGGCTCAGTTAACTATTAATCTATACTGGAAGACTAGTACAACAGGAAGGAAAGAGACAGATGCGAGAGAGAGAGAGAGAGAGAGAGAGAGAGAGAGAGAGAGAGAGAGAGAGAGTTGTACATCGACAACTATCTCTTTTTTTTCTACGTCCAGGCCCGGCCTCAAGCATGGTAGTTAGCCTTCTTCTTCTTCTTGGCCTCTGGATTTTTGGCTCTAAAAGAGCCATAATGCCACAGCTCGTTTGATGATGCGAAAAAATCAGGACTTTGGCCAGTGGTTTCAACCCTAATCTTTTTTTAACAATGCTATATATTCTGATTCATTCAATCCCCTAAGGATCTAGCAATATATATATAAATGAGTTATAAGTTATAAGGGCTAACAGATTTTTTCAGGAGTTGCTTTCTAAAATTTATTGTCAGTAGTGAAAATCTATAGATATGTAATATGAATTATAGATTTTTAGAGTATTGGCAGTATATGTATGTATGAACGCAATTCAGATCAACAGAAGTGGAATATAAAAATTGTCCCAAAATTATAAAACTCGAAAACTTACAAGAAATTTTGTCAGTCATTATATAATGTAAATTATTCAATATTATATAATTATATTTCTATATTGCTTCTATTTAACTTTGATTTTTATTTGCGTATTGATTTAAATTCAACGAGAAATATTTTTTGTTAGATTAAATTATTTGAAGAATTTTTGTTTTTAAAAAATAATGATTTAGAAATAAAAGTATGAACATATTTCATATCCTAAATTGTTTTGTTCAATAACGATATTATCTGAAAATTATCTAGATAAAATTGTATATTCTTTTATCTGTTATCTAGATAAATTAAAATTAAATCATCTTTATCTTATGTAAGATACATTTACATATAATTTATCTTATCTTTATCTAGATAAAGTTTAAGTTATCTAAGCGTAACACTGATTGTATTATTTCTCTTCAATGTTAGTAAAATTTTTGTCGTTAGTTCATCTCTGTACATTATTTTCTTATATCTTAAATTTTTTAATTTTTGTTCATGGAAAAAATTACATATAAAANATGGAAGAAATTAAATATAAAAGAATTTCTCTATTGATTTGATATATAAGTTTCTATTCATTTTGAAACATATAACATATTATTTCAGTGTAAAGATCTTGCTATATATGACCGATTCGGTCTTTCTTAAATTAAGTTTGTTGTATTTATATGTCGTAGGCAAATAGCTTCTTTTAGGAAAATAGTATCTGACTAGGCAAATACTATCTGCCTGACTGCCTGGTCAAATAGTTTAGAATTAAAAACACAAAATACTTGCTTTAAAAACCCAAAAATGATATAATTTTTGTGTTTTTAATTCTAAGCTATTTGACTAGGCAGATAGTATTTGTATAGTCAGATACTATTTTCCTAAAATAACTATTTGCCTACGATATATACAATTCGCGATTTGGTCAATCAATATGATAATATGCAATTTGTTCTGTTTTAAACAAAGTGTTAGAATTGAATAATCATATTTTTTACTATAATTGAAAATGACGGGCAATTTATTCTATTTTAAACAACGTGTTAGAGCTGAATAAATACTCTTTTTTTCTAATCGCGTTGTACGGGGGCAGTAGCGCAATTTTTAGTTCGCGTTATAGGAATACCGCGATATACGGTGTCCTACTACACACGCACGCACGCACGCACACATTCCACACATGTATATGTATGTAAATAGTATATACAGGGTGATTATTAATGGTTGTAACAATTAATGTTTTTACCAAAAGAGCTGATTTTATATATA
>QKQZ01012701.1:0-14067 GCA_003595255.1 Solenopsis fugax | reverse complement strand
TCATTAATATATACTTTCCAACTTTTATGCTCGGTTAAATGACCCTCTTATAGTTATTAATATAAATGGTATATAACAATCTATCCACAATACACGCATCTAGTTCGGAAATACGGAATTCGAAACACTGTGGTTAAACACACAATGGCAATTTGAAACACTGTCCTCTATCGTCACTGATTTTTTTATAAAAAATTGTAAATCACACGAGAATGTACATGAACGTATACCGTATTTATTATTAATCGATTTTCAACATTTTGCGATATTATCAAGAAAAAATAATCAAGTAAACATTTTGTCAGGAAAAAAGATAAAATTTAAATTTAAAAATAAAATTCTAAAAATTTTCCTGAGTATCAATAAAATCCCATGAGATAATCCCTAATTTTCCATGAAATTCAGGATAAAAAAAAATTAACCTGAAAATTCCAGGTTGTCCCGGTTTTTCCGGTAATAAATACCTCTAATAATTCTCTTTGGATAATTTATCAATAATATAATATTTCTAGATTATCGATTCCCGAACATAATGAAATTTTAAGACACGAATTAATAAAGATTCCATAGATTCCGTTATAATTTTAATGTTTGATCAAAAAAATGTTTGCATCCAATTTTTCAAAAGTCGAGATTTTTAAATTCTTCCAGGAAGTTTAAAAATCAATTCCGGAACTATCGAGTTCTTTTGAGCAGAAAATACTGGGTTACACAAACAAATGGAGAAGTTGTACTGCATAGTGCACTCTTGATAACATATCGATTCGTTAAGTCTGACAGTTTGTCCAAATTCATAAAAATGTTTAACAATAAGCAAAAAACGCCACAAATTATAACATAGCAATCGTGAACTTTGCGACTGTAACGGAACCAAGTAAACAGTTATGCTGCAAGACGGGCCGCTGTTAAAGTGGTAATTCATCAACAATGCTCGTAAATTGCTGTAAACCGGATGACGAAGAGGATTCCTTCATGTCAGGTGATTCCGTGGAATTCCGACGTAATTACGCGATAATCAGAAAAACGCGGGAAAAACGCGCTCGCATGTCATCTAATTAAAGTCGGTATTCTTACGGCAGTGATTTCAACGGTTACCTCGATTTCACAGATTATGATTGATATGTACGGCAGCGTGTTGTATATTTTATTCTTTTCTCTTGTATATTTATTGTATATTCTATTCTTTCAGGCGATTTGATTATAAATATGTTTAATATTTTGTACATCCATTCTCGGGCAAATAAAATTTTTACGATATCAGAAAAATTTTTTAAATTGTTATTGAATGGAATTACACTAAATATGTGGGCCAGTATGATTATCGCGATCATCTAGCACAACAAAATTAATAACTCGGAAAAGAAATTCGATTTCTAGCAAATACTTCTAAATATTTTCAGCTATCGCTGCTACATTTTTTAACTATTTTTAAAAAACTGTTATAAATCTCGTCAAAATTGATAAGTATTTAAAAAATATACTTAATGATGATTTCTCGATAAGATATAGAAGATACTATTTGCAAAAAAATTGTCAAATGCTGCGTTAAGCTGATAATCATGGTATCATAAAATTTCCGCATAAAAAAGTTATTCAATCGTTTATACTAAAACGATTCTAATACAGAATATATAAATTATGTGTTAACGTCGATCATAAATCACTGGACGTAAACCTGTTCCAACTCTAATCTCTATCTAACATCCGTTCATGATAATGGTATTGCGTTGCACGCAAAACGTGCCTGAGTCCTTCCTCATTCTTTTATTCGTTTTAAATATCTCGATAAACAACTGCGGAAAAAAAAACTCGCAGCGTCTCGTCGAACAGACGCGCGCATTTTCTTGTATCTAGCAATGTGCATATTTTAAAACGGTATTAAAGATTTATCAACCGCAGTCCCCGCTAACCGTTACATTTTGCCCTTTGCAGCTCTCGTGGCGCGTAGCCGGCATGGTCCAGACGTCAAGGCGCCTGGAAGCCTTGAAGATCCTGAACGGCACGACCGCGGCCCAGACGGCGACGGCGACTCCGGACCTTGAAGAATGCATAAAAAGGCAGCTGGCCACTTCCGGGGCACAGACCGGTTCCCGTGAGGTCGCCGAGCAGGTGGTCAGCCAGTTGGAGAGGACATTGTACGACTTTCCGTGTCTGCGTGGCTGCGCCGAGGTCAAGAGTTACGCCACCGCGTGCTCCACTTTGGCCTGGGCGTGCCTGGCACGTTCCACACCGCTGGTGCTCGATGCGGCGCAAAGTCTGGAGTTCCGCAGAGAGGTCCACGTAAGGCATCACGCCTCACAGAATTCTCACGGGACCAGGATCAGAGCGGTCCTGTGGCCAGGACTTCGGGAGGGCTGCCAAGGTCCCTGCCTTCACAGAGCTGTCGTACTAACTTGTTGAAGCACTGCGATTTTTCTAAAACGAAATGAGTAAAAGATGCAGAATTGCCTTCAAAAACAACTTTATAAAATCATTCATAAACATGAAATTTTTGAAGATATAGAGACGTATACTCCATTGAGTTGATCATCGGGCTTATCCAATAAAACTGTGCAATGATTTTCTAATGATTTAATTAAGTGTAAATTAATAATAAAATATTTAATAGTCACAGAAAAATGTATCGTCTCAAAATACTACACTAGAATATATTTTGAAGAAAAGTTTCAAAAATAAAAAACAAAATTTGCACAATACATAATTATAAAATATAGCGTAATACAAATATTCTGATCTGTGCATTTATCAATTTATGAAACATAAACGTCTTTCTTCAGAGCTTTCAGAAGTGCAATTGTAATTTGACAATGAACGGAGAGAAATGTACGAAGTTGAACCCGCTAATTGAATGTACGACGAAAGACGAAGACAATCCCGCATGCACCGCAGCGTGCTCCAATTTCATTCGCACTTATGATATGCATTCTACACCGTCGACACTTGACGCCACAACCGGACTTAAATCTCAGAAACGTAGAGAAAACTCGGGCATGTTGCTCGTGGCTCCGTTGACCGCAGAATCAAGCACTCAAGAGTGTGATGTGTTGCGGTGTATCGCCACGTTCTTGTTTACACGAGTCTTATTTATATTATATTATGTGAAGAAAAAGTTGACATTGAACGTATCAATTGATACGATTGATCCAAAAAAGATGACGAATGAAAACTAATTACTTATGTAACATGCTGCTAAAACTAAACGAAAAATGTGCATGTTTTTCTCGTTTAAAAAGAGATTAATTCATATTATATGATTCATATTCATATTATAAGACGTCTATGATTTCTCCGATAACTGCTATACCTATAAAAATATTTATCTTTTCGATTTAACAACTTTTTATAACATTTTAAGAAAAGAAACTTGTTAATTTGACTACTTATTTGTTGGCTTTTCGAATGCAAATTGCACGGGCGCACCTATCTGTTACAATCAAAATATGATTATAGAATATAATAATAGAAAATAAATGGACAATTAAATTGGTATAACACTAAGAAATATTAACATGTTATTTATGTCTAAGGGATTTTAATGCTCAATGTATGAAAATTATATTTAATTATAATACTAACAATAGTCGACATGATATCTTAATAATCGATAAGCTCTACTTTATAATTATAACAAAGCTACTGTATTATTTTAGTCATTACACATTTATATTAAAATCATGTACATTAACAATAAAAATGTTTAACGAAACTTTTATCACATTTATTAAAATATTCTTGAAATAATTGTAAGATCTCTTTAGTAAGGAGAAGAAGCGAAAGGAGAAATATTAATTGCGAAGATTAATATCAAGGCTGAATTTCAGACGAATCAAATTTAAGCATAATTGGCGCAGTTTTGTCTGAAAGGAAGTCTTAATACTGAAATATACCTAGTAAATGAGGCGAGAATTATGCCTCAAGAATATTTTAACACTGTTCAAATCTTAATCGACAGACATTAATAATTTTATATCGTCCAAAAATTTCTACGTCAGTTCTTTTCACTAAAATTAAGACGAATAAAATAAATATATATTGGAGTAAATAACAATCTTCAATTCGATATATTTATAATATTACCAATAATATGAATTTAATATTTTTAATAATTTCAACTGTCTTGCTTAACATTCTTTAAAAAAAATTTAATTTTTTTCTGCCAAACAGACCTCTTAATCATTACATTTTGTATGATTATATGTCCAGTTAGACAATGTTAAAATAAGAATAAATGCACTTTTAAGATTTTAAATAAATATACGTCATCTAATGGTTAAATATGTACATTATATAAAATGTATACATTGTTCTCATTTAATAAGCACGTATATATAAATTAATTCTAAAAAGAATGATTTATTATTTTGAAATTAACAATTCGCAACACCTTCAATATATTAAATTAATTTGACTAGGTCATCCGTCCAACGAGATGTAAGTCTCTCTTCTTGATTCAACGCCTTATCTCTGGAATGCGATCAACACAGCTAATAGATGAAACTGATACGAGATTATTTCTTTACTCGAGACTTTATACCTAATGTCTCTTGCATTCTATTGCGGAAACAGGTATTTTCATTGCGGGAACAGATATCTTCAATATATCTTTTTATATAACATGGACAAGTTTTCAAATATTTTACATTTTTTTAATAACATGTTTACATCTTTAAAAAAATGCAAAAACATAAAACAGGACTGAAAACATATGATCAAAGTAAATGTTTAAATTCACCAATGTAATAAAAATAGAATTATCCAACATATCATTAACTAATGAAGAAAATCTCATATTTTAAATCAATTTCTGTTAACGCAATAAATAAAGATTTATGGAGTTATTCGGTGGAATAATCAATCAACAAGCTCTTACAGTTTCGAGAGTTTATTTATAAATCTCATATGGATTCCTATGTACATTTTTGAATACGCTTCTAACGCTTCTACTAATTGAACAAGTACAAAAGTATGTCTTAACGATTATTCGTTTAGTCCTGAATAATTATTGATCTAAGTTAAAATTTTGTATTGACAAGAAAATTGGGCAGCATTGCAGTATATAAAGTTTTCTCTCCTTAGTGTACAATTATAGCATTTAATAGCTATTCTCGACAGATCTAAACGAATATATCGATTGACACGGAAAATCACTTTGGTCGAATTATTTTATCGTCTCTAATCCTCATTTATTATAATATATAATGGAAGGTTGAAGTAATATTTCTAGCCCGATATACGCTATGTATATATCCCAACAAAGATTTAATATAAAAGCAACGTAATATCATCCTCAATAGATGACATAAGAATATATTTAAATCTACGTCAAACAAGAGACAGACGTCATGAATATAAAAATTTAGCAATTAAAATCGCATATAAAATGAAATTTGTCCAAAGTATACGTTTTTTCTCTGTCATTTCTTAGGTTTGCCTTTAAGATATACTGCATAACAATATACAGTTCCATATCTCTATACCTTACACCTCTGATTTTTACAGTTGCAACAGATGTTAATATTTTTCAATAAAAATGAGTATTCTCATACCAAGTAAGGTGCACAAATAAATACGTCTTGTCTTTAAAAATATATAGAATAAATCTATATCAATTAAAAAATTATACATCTAATATATACGTAATTATTAAATCTTTGTATGATATATGCTATGGATTATTTATAGTAGTCAATATTTCATTACGAAGTAGATCATATAAAAAGCTGTTGGTATTATAAATGCAATAACATTGCAACTTATCTGTATAACAATTTGTTATAACTAAAAAATATGTAATTTTGTATTATAATACTATATTATGTACACTTGTATATAATACTTGTATTATAATTTTCAAAAATTTATTTGTGACACTCATTTTGTGAGAATACAACATATTTTTTTCATCAATTCGATGAATTATAAATCAAAAATATAAATATTGGATTTCATTAACAACATTAAATAAAGGGATATGTTTTTATAATGTTATATAATATGGATATTACATTGTATGAACAAGTGTCGTACATGAAATATAATTTTTTTTTAATAATAATAGCAATGAGTACAACATATGCAGAAATGAATATTTAAGAAACTATTTTCAATTAAACATTCTATTAGGTTAACATTACAGAAGCAT
The DNA here is from genome assembly GCA_003595255.1 of Solenopsis fugax. NCBI lineage: Eukaryota > Metazoa > Arthropoda > Insecta > Hymenoptera > Formicidae > Solenopsis > Solenopsis fugax. The sequence continues at coordinate 7,925 of QKQZ01012701.1, read as the reverse complement.
TTTATAATATTTGAAGTAAAACCTATATATAATCATGATCTATTTAAAGAATGACATTAAAAATAATTATAAATCATAAATCATAGGTTGAGACATGTACTGAAATTAAACACATACCTATTATATTTCTGTACATGTTTGGCTTAATCATTTTATATTATACCATATATTAAATGTTGATACATTTCATTAAATCAAGTCTTTATTTGTAAAATAAGTCATGTCAAAGGTTAAAAAAAATCACTCCTTTTAGTTACACAATTTATTCCTTCCTAAATAACTTTATCCAAAAATTGACACCGAAAAAGTATACACTAGAAGACTTTTTTTAGCAGTCTACAGAGTGGAAATATTGAATTCTTCTAATTTAATTACTGAAAATATACAGTACATCCTCACATTGAAAAAACTTCCGAAAGTTTTAGAACGAATATATCTGCTCGAGAAAATTTTAGTAACACTAAAATGATAATACAATTATTTTTAATTTATTAAAAAACAAACCATACTAGCAAAAAAATACAATAAATGCTTCTGATTGTATAAATTTTGCTATTTTTCTCAAAAATATAAAAATTGTTTTCTTTTTTTTCTGTATAATAACTGCCATAAGAATTTACATGATGACACACCATTTCTTTGTACTCTCAGTTGGTTCAGCCGGTATTTTATTGTCATCATTCTTTATCCCGCTAATATCTAACTTGGTAGATTCGAATTTGTAAGATGTAGCTTTCGGCGTGGACACCTGCATACTAGGTATACGTAAACCTTTCAGTAAATTTATGGATGTATTTAATATACTACTACTCTCTTCATTATTTTTATGTTTTTTTGCCGAGCTCCAATTTTCTGTTTCAATTTTACGTTTCCTGACCAATGGACTACCGTTCGTAGAGAAACTATCGGATAGTAAACCACTACCATAATGCAAGACTTTAGATTCTGTTCCTTCATCCTGCGGCATAGACATAGTCGATGTATTGACGAAAAGAGAACTATTTGGCGATATCCTTCTCTCACGCAAAGTAACATGACGCATTCGACCAATGGAATGTCTTCCCGAAATGTTTCTTAGCGTTTTTCCAAATGACATGTCTTTTAAAACTTGATTCGGTCCATCTTCCGTATTGCTTACATCATAGAGCTTCGAATTATCTTTCAAACAATCGTTCAGTCTGACTTTTACGTCTTTTAGCATTATAGATGAATCGTAAGAAACGAATGATGCATTATTTACAGCGTCATCAATTCTTTCTTTATCTTTATGTGTGTCGCTCTGAGAAACAGATTCCGACATTTCGGATACGTCCGATGTTGTGGATTCAACAATGTCGACTGAATAGCTTTCGTTATCGGTTTGTAACTCGCTTTGCAGCTCTTCTTTTTCACTTATACCGTTCTTTATTTCCTCCTGTACCGGAGGTAGTTCTTCTGTCTTACTATTGTCCTTTGATTGTTTATCGTCCAATTTTTCTCCGTTGTCCGTATTTTGTTCAATTTCAAATATTAGTTTAATGTCATTTGCATCTTGCTCTTCCACATCTTTGGTTTCAACATTAACGTTTCCTAATAAGACTTCCTCTTTTTCTTGAGTAATAGTTTGTTTGTTCTCCACAATTATTACTTCCTGGACCGTTTTCGTGGAAATTTGAAGTCCGCTTGATGTCTGTTCGGAGGTAACCTCAACATGTTCTTTAGTAAAATATGGACAGGGCACAGTAGATTTCTCAGCTTCTACAGTTTCGTTATTACTGTTCTCTTCTGTAACATTTTCTTTTTGAATCGATACATTCAATTTGACTTTGGCTTCTTCCGATCCCAGCTGCATGTCTGCACTTTTTGTATCTGGATTTTTCATTAGTATTACTTTTAATGGCTTTGCTGTTTGATGTTGTTCAACTTTTGTTGGAGGACGAAGTTTGCTCTATAACATACATTATTTCCACATTGCAAAGACCTAAGGCAATGTAAAAAGAGCCTAACAAATAATTTAAAGACTTATCATTAGCATGCGTTATTTGTGCATTTCAATTTATAATTATTTTGTACATTATATATTTAATTATTATTTATATATTTATGCACAATACTTTTATACAATTTTAACTTATGTTAAATTCAACAAATAAATAAATACATATACATATATGTCAAAATTCTGTTTATAAAAGCAAATAAAAATATAAATAATTTGATATTTCACAAAATATTAGTAAATCAATTTACATATAACATATAATTCACATATAAACCAATGTACATACAAAATATTCATGTTATATAAAATTATATTTATCGAATTAATGAATTTATTATTATCTCATTTCTTTCGCTAGATAAATTACAAAAAATATAAAGAAATGTAAGAATGTTTTAATGGATAACACAAAATATTCTTTATAAAATATTTGATTTAGCCAAGAAAATAAAAAATAAGACTATAAATATTATATAATCATACAATTATAATACATATAAAATATTACTATAAATTCACTGATATAGCCCATATACTTAACCTACAGTAAAAGATAATATCTTATAATAAGTTTAATCACAAGATTAATAAAAATTCTCTAGTAAATATCAGTGTTGTCTATAGAGATAGATACTTAATACTTAATTGAAACAGATAAAGCACAACATATTAAATATACAAAATGTAATATAATTCCAATAATTTTGAATATATTATAACATAATTCATAAATAATTATTCAATATTTATATATCACTAAAATATAAAGAAAAAAATAGTCAATTTACAAGAAAATTAATTGATCGTAAATTAGATAGATATTTATTACTTCAGCTTACATATTTCCAAGAAGGAATGATCGTGTAAATTAAAAACATAAATATTAACATTTATTCTCCTAAAATATATTACACAGACGTTTCAACTATATTTAGTCTTCTTCAGTTTAACATAGAACCTATTAACTATTTTGGCAATAAACTATTTTAAAATTTAAATTTTATCTATGAGACTTGCAAATAAGAAAACTCTCACAATCATGGGACACAGTTATAACGTATAGAGACATTCCAGACAACAACACTATTTTGTCAGTTTAATTTCAGAGATTATATTAATTACTTAAAAATGTCTATGAGACCAGTTATTATTTCTGTAGATTAAGCATTCTCCTTTTATTTTATTTTGTTTTATTTTAATTCTTGACCAGTTCTATTTATTTATTTATTTATTTACTTGATTTCAACCATAGATTAATCTTTATTGACATTATTTTCTAACATTGCTTTGACTTAGTAGAATTCAACTGAAGAATTATGTTATAGAAATTTTTTTTGGACTGACTTCTGAAGACTTGATAAGTTTCTAGATAAAGCTAAGTATTGTCTCACATAGGCTCTTTGCGTTTTAGAATTTACAATGCTTGCGGCTTAAAATTTTTAATCAATTATACGGTTTAAAATAGTTGTTCATTATCAGAATAATTAATAAGTTCTATGTTAAACTGAGAAAGATTATAGTCAAAACGTCTGTGTAATATCTTTTAGAAGAATAAATCCTTAATGTATATATAATTTCCATGATTATTTGCTTATAAATTGGCTGTTTCTCTTCTTTATATTTTGCATTGCAAAATGATGAGAATTTATACATTTATTATATTACTTATCAAAATAATCATATAAAATATTAATATCTAATCAAATATTATATTTCTTTCATAATTATTAATATAATTATTTATATAGTGAGAAATTAAAGAAAGTAATACTGCTTTTACTCGCCTTACTCGCTCATTGATTGGCCTTCAGCCTTTTTATATTACTATTGTAAATACGAACCAAACAAAAATTTAATCACATATCATATACTTGTATATGTATAGTTTAAAGTGTAATAATTTTCGAATATATAAATAAAATATGAAATAAAAACTAGGAGTATATACCTTAAAATTCTTTCCTGCTCCAGGTAGTAATTTTTTCTGTATTCCAATCAGTTTTGGCCTGAAACAAAAATAAGATAGTCACAATCAATTAAGACATAAGCCATATTGCAAATGGCCTTTGAGCAAGAAATACTGGAGGTGATGAGAGGAACTAATTTAAAAGTATGTAAAAGAAAATAAACCAAAGTTTCTCATGTCTATAACTAAAAATGAGAAAATATGTCTATTCATTTTTTCCACATGCGTCATCATAACACTCTTTTTGTAAAACAAGTCTGAAACGTTGATGTCTAGATTCGTCAATCTATTCCATTTCAAAATGACTTAAAATAATAACTCGACTTTAACTTTAAAATTAATATTGTGGATTACCAGCAAAATTGATTGTTTCAAAATTCTATCAGGTTTACATGATGCAATTACAGAGTACAGAGAAGATATGCTTAAAGACGCTACGAGATGATCTTAATACAATCTCCCAAATTACTCTAGCAAATGTTACAGAATACAAAGCTCCGACATCCCGTAAACTACAGCGGCAGGCAACTAACAAGTTCCGAATGTTGCATCGAATGCCAATTGCCAATACGCAAACGAATTTACTACAATCCGCAACTCCGCTCCAAGGCAGGCCTAGGAGAGAAAGTCGATCGGTCGCACACTCGTGAGAGAGAGAGAAAGAAAGAGAGAACAAGCGTAACATCCCGCGACTGAGAAACTCTGGCGGAACTTGCAATTCGCTGTTGCTGATTGTTTCTACAAACCTGTTCAAGATCTCGGATTCGCGTTGTCTCTCGGGCAAGCTAGATTCAGAAGCTCTCGACGGCGCGGTCGTTGCCTTAAGCCTCCGAACGTACAAATTCCTCTCATCGCCCCCAGGGGCCGCCTTCTTTGGCGTCTTACCCATGGCCACGACAGCGATTAGCGGCGTGCCTATTAGTCGCGCCCGGCTAGACTCCACACCCTTTTTTTCGTCTTACTGCGATCTTACTTGCGTGCAAACGCAACAAGCCCGCGTGAGGTCTCCCACTTAGCGTACTCCAAGCTAATATCTTGCCTTCTACTATCGCTCCTCTCACACTCTCATACGCATACATACATACATACACTCACTCTCTTTCTTTCTTTCTTTCTTTTTCTCTCTCTCTCTCTCTCTCTATCTCCCGCTAGCTCGTCCCGTAGCTTCTCGCCTCCTCCGCCCCTCAAATATTAGTAGTCGCCCTTTCTTACTCTCGTTACGGCCGACTACTCGCGACGTGGACCTCGCCGTACGAATGCGGGCACCGGTATTTCGCCGATGCACGAAAGCAGGACGAACGGCTCCGTCGAATTTAAGCACACGTACGTACTACGCAGGACGCCATACAATGCCATACAACACACAACCGCCGAGCAACGACGTAAGGGCACGATGAATACGTGCGCACGCGCGTGCGCAGATGTAACGAGCGGCCGGCCGCTTTCTACAGAAAAAGAATTCGCGCGGCGCAGTTTCTAGACGATTCACGCGAGATTTCTCGAATTGCTAGCGACCGGGCGACGAACGGCGAATCGACCGAGCAGAATTACGCATGAAACAAAACTGACTTGAAGGCCACGTATGTACATACATACTACGAGCGGATCACTTCCGTGTATGCATTCATATGCGTATTTGTGTGTAAGTTGTAATATGTATACGTATGACCGGCTCGCCCTTGCCGTTTCTCGTGTGCGTGTGGAATCAGTGGAATTCGTTGTCGTTCAAGGAAGGAAGGGGAGGGCATTCATTATTAGAACTCTATTGACGCTACAAATGCTTCGAAGCATTCTTTGATTGGTCAATTTGTAAAATTCTTTGTTCTGATTGGTTAATCAAACGCTTCGAAGCATTTGTAGCGTCAAATGAACCACAGCCTATATTATAAGAGTAGCGCAAACAATCGCCATTTTGGATCCAATGGACCCAATGCTGGTTGGCTGAAAAGTGTGGAAACTAGAATCACTGAACGCTTATTGGATGAGAGACCTATTGGGTCCATAAAGTCGGCATCGCTTATTGTTAGATAAAAGGATTGCACTAACTTTGGTTTATAATAGCTGAGAATAGCCATTACCATAAAAAATTGGCCAATCATGGTCGATTTATAGAAGAATAATCGACTATGATTGGCCAATTTTTTACGGTAACGGCTATTCTCAGCTATTATAAACCAGGGATTGCCACCGAAATGAAATTTTATTCCGGTTACGGTTACGGTCAGAAATTATATCCAATTTTCGGTTTCGGTTTCGGTTCCGGTCAATTTACTGATAACGGTGACCGTAACCGTTTGAATTTCTATCTTTCCCGGTTACGGTTACGGTTACAGATGTATAATTACCTGTTGTAAAATTTAATAAAAATGATAATATACAGTATAAAAATAATACGAGTATAAATATTTTATAAAAAATTCCTGTTTATTAACATGTACATATAAACACTTATTTTAAAAATTTTTAGAAATCGTTGGAGGTTCTACGTCTTTCAAAATTTTTTCTTATGTTTTTGGTCTATCTTAGCAACTTGCAGCGATCGTTTTTTTACTAATTTTTCTCTATAAAATAACGTTAATTTTACTCAAATTATCATAATTAAAGAAATAAAAAAGTAAACCTCCGTAGACACCCTGTAATATCGCTATTTATCTAGAACCTAGAACTAAATATCTACGGTCTTAAAAGTTCAATTAAAATTTTCAAACTTTTTCGGTGCTCTAAAAGAGCCGGAAAAATTAAAATATAATTTTAACTTTAAAAATTTAATTTTACGACATGATCGAGCACTCTATGGCCGGTATTCATAGTCCGTTCTTATATTTAAGATCGTCTTAAGTATCATCTTGAGACGCCATCAACCAATCAGACAGCCGTATTAGCATCTTAAGACATTGCTTAAGATGATCTTGAAATAAGAATCGACTGTGAATACCGGCCTATATGTATTCACAGAGTATAGCTACTCTATGGCCGGTATTCATAGTCCGTTCTTATATTTAAGATCGTCTTAAGTATCATCTTGAGACGCCATCAACCAATCAGACAGCCGTATCAGCATCTTAAGACATTCCTTAAGATGATCTTGAAATAAGAATCGACTATGAATACCGGCCTATGTCTACGGCGCGGAACCATGGCATAGGAATACTGCATAAACATAGACCGAGCGTGAAGCGCGAAATCTGACGATCAGAAAAAAAAGATGGAATATAGATGCCGTGTATCTCTTTCTCTTATTCTTATCCCGTAGAGAGAGAAATCTACAGAGCACGCGCTTTTTCTCCTTTTTTTACCTGATCTTCAGTATGATCTTTAATAGCATTTTAAAAATGACCGAAAATCAGACCGAAAAAACCGGAAAAATATTTTCGGTACGGTCACGGTTCCGGTTCATTAGCCTGCACAATATTTCGGTTTCGGTATGACTAAAATAACGGTTATGAACCGGTTATCGGTTTCGGTTTCGGTCCGTGGGCAGTCCCTGTTATAAACCAACCCATATAGTATAGAGCTCTAGTCCCGTGCATCATGCTATCTCAGGCTTTGATATATTTAAACATCTCAGGCACGTTTTCCGCTTACGAACCATGGAGGAATGGAGAGAGCATTGCAGTGATGAGGGTATGAATTTTGTAATAGGAAGTGCATCATGGGAGACGACCTATAACGCGCTTTCTGCCATAAGTAGCGTTGCAGTCAATGTACACTGGGCATGTTTCACTCAATGCTTGTAACGCTCATGGAATCATTTCATCTTTGTTGTTTGCTAAATATTAAACAAAGATAAATAATGCTTACGAGCGTTAAGTGGAACGCGCCTATCAAATCTTTTTTTATAACACTTTTCCTTGGCTGCACTTCCATTCACTAGTGCAACACTCAGTGTAATGTGCTTCCTATGACTGGTGGCAGCACAGATTTCAATACTAAACTAGATTGCTACCTAGGATTTGAGACGCGTCTTGCATGAGGTTT
>QKQZ01012693.1:0-104964 GCA_003595255.1 Solenopsis fugax | reverse complement strand
CCGCCGCATTTAGTTGAATAAACTAATATTTTTTTAAGTCAACAAATTTTTTTTCTCAGTGCACATTTGTTTCCGTATTACGTTGTAAATAATACGAATTGTAATCGTCTTTCCATATGTATTCATCTTTATTACTTTTTTTTCTCAAGATTTTTCCAAGATTAGATAAAGTTAGCTGTTTAATAGATTAACTATTGTTGAATCTATTGCTTATTGCGTCGACCATTTTCGCATTTAGTTCGCCGGAGAGAATCGATTTATGAATCATAGAAAGCGCGTGTCTTCGTGAGAATTAACGCAACGCGAGCTTTCCAGCACGCGGCCTTGCACATGAGGCTCTACCTACGTTGATACAGTTACTAGCATGGAAAATTAATCAATGGACTGCCAAGTTTCGAACTACGATTGCGACATGAATTAGATAGAGCTGCAACTCGCTAATTACGCAAAACTTTCAACAATCGAATTATAGCGATAGTAACGAGATATGAAGGTCATTTTCCAATGGCAGTAGTAGTAGTAGTGGATTAAGGAGTAAGCATTAAACGTAGGCTATAGAATTAAGGTGTTCTTATGTCCGAGTGTCTATAACGGAGTGTAATAAAGATTATAATGAATCAATCGCGCTAGTTTTCGTATTACTACTGAGCTCTCATTGGCTGAGAGTAAGAGTAGATCGTAGGAAATGGATTTCACCCATTTCGCTTACTCCGACGTTACTCCTTTTAATTCACTATTACTACCGCCATTGTAAACGGACCATAAGGCTTCGAAAAATTAGTCCGTTTGGTAATTTCAAAAGTAATTTAAAGAGATATTGTAATAATTAAAATATTAACAAGTCTTGTACATTGAATGCTCGATACAAAGTCTATTACTAAAAATAAGAAAAATAAATTTATCAAGAAGATTTATAAAAATACTTTTATCATTGTCATAATATCGCAATATCACATTTTTTTCCAAAAATAACAATTGAGATGAATAGTAAAATGATGTAATATGCGTACAGATAAATTACTGTTGTAACAAATCTGTGACAAAAATATAGTATAATTGGTAGTTGTCGATCGACTTGCTTTTATATATCACGTGAATATCGCTACAATCTCAGGAAAAAAATTAAAATCTAAATTGAAAGGACGATTAATGGACTTGGACTGCGAAAATTGCAGATAGAGAGAGGTAAGAGCGAGCGTGTATCAATTATCCTGTCACAGATATGGTAACGCTCGTTCATTAACGCTAACCCTTTCGCATTTGAAGCGAACTTGTCAGGGGTAAAGAGACGTTCCTGACAAATCGATTACACTTTAATAAGAGAACTTACTGATAGACAAGCCTAAATTATAAAATTGTTTTATAGTTTCTGAAAACCGTATTTATCACTTATATATTCATACATTTTTTTTTATTCTCGTGTAAATAGGTAGATTAGGAAAATTGTCTCACAATTAGTTCCTCGAAATTCCTCTTCAGAAGGGCTCCAAATTAACTGAAGATTTTATTGTAATTTATCTCGTTTAAATTCGAACTATGCATAAAAAAAGAAAAAGAAGACGTTTAAATGCATTTAAATATAATTTAAATCAAATTTCATGTGCGCAATATTACATTTTTACTCAATTAAGCTCCTTAATTGCATGAAATCTATCCATGTAATTTAAGCTCCTTAATTACATGAAATCTATTCGTTGATCTCTCCGCTCCGCTCACTCTTTTTGTGCGTCTCATCTTTTTTACAATGGCCATTTCGCGAACGCCTCCTTCAGAAAAGCTCTCCCACGTAGTTACGCAACGCGGTCGCGAAGACAGTGTTTTGAAGCGTCCAAGAATAGCTTCGTGCTCGTATTCCAACCCCTTCTCTTGTTTCTAAAACACCTGCCCTCTCCTTCCATTATACCCCTTTTTACGTGTCCATTCTTCTCTTTCTCTCACTCTCATTCTCTCTCTCTCTCTCTCTCTCTCTCTCTCTCTGTTCCTCACACACATACATACATACACGTACACACACGAGGTTTAGTCAATGACATCACGGAACGGCACACAAACTCATCCCTTCCACGTGTATTTGGACCACCGGTGGCGTGTACCATGTGTGACGTCATAACACCCACCGCTCCCATCTGTCCTCCTCTCCTCCCACTCTACGCCATCAGCAGTGGCGATGGCTGCAAGCTCGGTACGGGCTACAAAGCTCTCTGTGGCGTCACAGGACAACGACCCGGCGACTGGCGTTCGCGCCATGGCCGGTCGATCGGCTCTTGTCGGACCGAGGCCGCAAACTCGCACGGCTCGATTTCGAAAGTCGTAAGCTCGCCGGGGAAAACGGCCGGAGAGCACGGCAACGCCTGAGATGCGAGCTTGCAGTCTCCGCGGTGGCAGCGTGCCGAGCTTTTGCGTGTGCGTTTGATCGCAAGAGAAGGGGATCTTCGTCGCGGCGCGGTTGCCGAACGAGCCATTGGTGCGCTAGCAATCCTCTTGATCGAGCTTACAGCTTTCGGTGCGTCGAGAGAAAATTCGTGTAATTTCGTTCGCATAAAACAGTGGATCCTATGCTAGAACAAATCGGTAACCGAACGCTGCAGCAGTGTAGCGATTGGAATTGCGGTGATCGAGTTCTATATAGTAATGAATTTCATTATAGTTAGGAGTTACTGAAAAATTCATACTAAGTTACGTAAGACGCAAATTGCGAAAATGACAAAACGATGAAGAAATCATCCTAGTTGTCATTGTGATGCACAATGTGATGCAAGTATATAAGTAATGAATTTACGCAACTTTTTCGTTCGCTAATGTAATTAGCAGTTTTCAGTAGCCTGAAAAAACAGTGCTCGAACACGATAACTTTAACTCAACACTCAACTCTTCATGAATCGCGAAAAGCCTAAATATTATAAAGTTTTATTAAGAAATTAATTAGTATTCAATGTAAAATCGAGAATGATTATTACAAATTGATATTAATTATTAAAATACAAAAATGAGATTTTATTCCAGCATCACATTTTAATTTTTTTTCGAGAAATTTTGCAGACAATTGAATAGAAAGTTACATTTTTCGCGTTCTAAATTTCATCATCATTTGAGAAACCATGTTCTATCAGAAGATAGAACGCCAATGTTATTGATCACATGAATACGCAATTTCGCGGGTGCTGTGTTATCTGACTTGTTTGGTGAATAAATTCTGTTTCGCGAACAGTTTCCGATATCAGAGAGTCACCATTGGATAAAATTCGCATGTCACGTACCGAATGCCGATCTGTAACGCAAACTGTAAAAATTTAACGCTCCGTCTTTTCGTAACTGTTGCAGCATTGTTATCTGAGCCATTGTTGAGTTTGCATCTGAAATTTGAACTCAATATCTTTTATTGCAACTACATAGAAAAAATTAACATTCTATTGAGAATACCACCGTTTTCAAAATATATAAGTATTGAAATCAGATTATAGAAACAGACAAAAATAGACGTAATTGCTCACATGAAAAAATTTTGTATAATTTTATTTAAAAAAATAAATCAATAATTTTTATAAATTGAGAGAAAAAATATTTTATAAAAAATAACAATATCTTTAAACTAAGAATTAGAGTTTTTAATATTATTATTAATCATATTGTGCTCCTTAGATAACTATTATATTATTGCAATAAGAATATAACATTACTGAAATTTTAAATTTATTAAATTCTTTAAAGAAGATTTTATATTCTTGCTTATATATGAAACAGTGATTGCGTTCAATAGAATATTTTAGTTTTGATTTAATATTACTTTTTTTCTATGTAGAACTATCGTGAAAAAATTATAATTTTATAATTAAGGAAATTAAACAGTTCTTACCTAAGACAAGGTATGCCTGTTGGGCCACATATTGTATGCCACTGCTGCGATCGATAATAAGATTCTTCCACAGTGCGGATATTACCTGTTGAATTTTCACGCATGTCGCGCAATTTCTGCATCTCGAGGGAACGACGCGATGCGAATAGCACAGGATCCACTTGTGAATCTTTTATCACGCTGGCAAACAGAGAGAGTGAGTGAGTGAATGAGTGAGAGAGGAGAGAGAGAGAGAGAGAGAGAGAGAGAGAGCCGTAAACTTGATCGTGTTCCCAACAAGAGACTCATACATCCTCAGATCGCTATAGAGATTCCGCCACTCCCGCGAAATCGATTTCCGACCTGTTCATGCGAGGCTTCGCAGAATTCCGCCGAGAATTGGCGCGAATAAGGGCGAGAGATGAGCTGCGACGCAGAGAATCCGGAAGAGGAACAAGAAGTGATTCCCGCAAAATTGTAGGTTCAATTTATTTACTCTTATAATTAACGTTATGCCCCTCTATCGAAAGCTTAGAATTATTTTCATCACGTTTTCTCGTTTTCGCTATTATTCCGTGAAATTAAAATTAGATCGTTTTTGCGTGCAATTCCACTTAACGAATTTTAATGACGTTTCAGAAGAATCGATAACTTTATTATTTAAATTTAGAGAGAAATTTAGACCGTTAATGTATAAATATAAATTGAGTTAGATTGCCTATTTACTATTTTTTCGCAATAAATTCTTTACGGTTTTTTCAGGGGTTTTTTCAGTGGGGAATGGGTTTAACATCTGATGCGAGTCGGCATCATACGTTATTAAATTGATTTTAAAGTTTATCAATTTATTCATTGTGATATTACTTATTCTTATTCACCTTACGGCTGTGTTACGACCGGAAAACCAATTCGGCACACATTCGGGGAATTTGAAAAATGTATATAAAATCACACAAGTAAATATAAAGGCAATAAGATCCAGCTATGACCGTAAATAGGCAATCTAACTCAATTTATATTTATTATTTAAACTCCATGTTTCATCTCGATCAGATCTTCTAGATCAGAGTGTCTAAACCATATAATTCTTACACTCTACACTGAGAGAAACGTGTTTAGTATTTATGGCTATAATTACTTAAAAAATTATAATTATAGCAGCTCCATTTTTATAATTTGTTACTTGTATTTATTACTGCTATATTGCTACTTGTTATTTATTACAGCAATTATTACAGTAATAATATATATCCTTGTGTTTATAATTCTATCGAAAATGTATATATTTGAAAAAAATTTTACCTACTATAAATTATGATAACTTCAATAACTTTAATAAAATATCAGGATCTACAAATAAAATAAATATTTTCATAAAATAAATGCAACCACAACTATAGAGAACACAACTATTTTTTAAACATGCACTTGCTATTTGCGCAATAATAATAACTAATGTGTACAATTTGCAATTATAAATATATATGGCACCGTAATTGACTATGAATTATAGTTAAAATATGGTTACAATCATCTCTTTCTCTCATTGTACGATTATAATAATAGCAGTAAAACGTTTATAATGTATCGCGCACGGGGAATAATCAAAATAAACCATTTACATTCTCTCTCGCTTTTGTAAGCCAATTCTAATTCTATTTGGCTTCCTGACATTCTAGTTTTTCTCAGCACTCGCAGACCTTCTGTATTTATACATCAGCGTATTTGGTGAGAAGGTCAAGGCTACTTCTTTTATATTTTTAACATTTAGTGAAACGCGTAATTAATATTCTACTTCGGCCGTCTCGAAAATATCGCGTCTCGACCTCGGCAGAAAGTCCCAGCTTCTCGGACCTTGTCATTCGCGGTATTCTCGGGAAAATACGCGTTAGAATAAATTTTTCTTAAAATCGAGCTTCCACGTTGTCCTTGTGATAGAATCAGACGAAGGCTTCAGAGGAAGCAAGCTTCATCGAAATCCGCGCGATCTTCGCGTTGACAGAATTCCGACATCATTCCGTAAACTTTTTTGTATCGGAATATCGAAAAAGAATCTCCCGAAATCTTGTTCACGACCCTTTTTTCCGTATTCTCTTTAATTTCGTTTGCCTGAAAAATTCAACGCGCATTTCTCTTTAATTCAGATCAAGCGACGCGTAAGAAATATATTTTATCACTCACAAGGGAATAAATTTAAAATAGCTCGCTTTCTGCTACGGTGAGTATCGCTTAACACTTTTATCGCTCCATTCGAAGCTAAAATGACTTTTTGTTATTATTGTCCGATTACGCTGAATGGTGTTTTCTGAAGGTATAACAATGCCACTATATATTCAAAACTCGCAGAAAACTCTACACTTGATACACGCTATTGATAGACGAAATAGGTACAATGCCTCATGTATTTTTCATCATATATTAATAATTATAATCGATTCAAGATAATATATATGAAACATATAATTTAAAATGTTAAAAGCCTCATTTAATATTATTCGACTTGTAATATTATCCGACCGGGAATTGAGCATCCGATAATGTTTGAATATTTCACGAGTAGCTGCGAAAGCTAGCCGGGAAAATATCGAACTCATATTTCCTTCTATTGTGTCACCTTCGTCAGTCCCGAAATGTTGCATTTAGTTCCATCATCCCGTTTTAATTCCATCGCCTCTTTCATAAGCGGGAAATTACTGTTCCCACTAGATATTGCTAATTTGTATCTAGGAAGAAGCTCGTTCGTGCGTTGACAATCGCCTAAAGACGTTATTTCTGGGCGGACGTCTACCTTTCATCCGAGTGAAAAGAGGCCACGCGCGAACCTTTCCAAAAGCACCAACGAAATTAGTCTTATACCAATAGCATCGTTCGCTACCTCCAAAATATTCTGAGAAGTAGTTGACGATGTTACTAGCAAAATCCAGTTCTCCGTAAGGTCGAAGGTAACGAGAAAATAGAGAATCTAAATGATGAACCAATTATGAGAATCTAAATGATGTATTCCCATCTCGCAGGAATCGGTTCGTCAACAAGAAATGGAAATTTAATACGATATTTGTTTGTTCGCTAGATGGTTCATTCCAGCTCGGTCCTCGAGAGAATGAAAGACTAAGAGTCGCATTAATAATTTTATGGAGTAAACAAACGATCTTCTTCTTCGATATTCTTTATTTACTTGCAATTGGACTTTATCTTCCTCACTACAATACATTGAAAATACTAAAATTGTTGAATAGAAATAAATATTTATAAATATGTATGTATGTACTTATATTTAAGTACATATCGAATCTTGTATAAGTATATATACTATAGAAATTGCTCGACTGTTAGCACGTATCTGGATCTAATCTATCACAAATACATTAAAGTCAATGACCACATTTCGTCGTTTATGACGCTATTCTGTTACATCAATGCATTCTGTATGAGCGTTTCGGTCAGCGAATGCAGGTCAAGCGGAATTATATTCAACATTTGCATTATATTCGACCCCTGAGGCTTGTGCTCCAAAATTGTTGCATTCCTGGGATATGATTAGATTGCCTAAGTTCTAACCCTGGCCACAGGTAGACGGAAATATCTCGGCGAAATGCGTGAGAGGTTCCAGCGTGTAATTAGGATCGATTAATGAGAGAGAGAGAGAGAGAGATTTTGTGTGTGTGTGTGTGTGTGTGTGTGTGTGTGTGTGTGTGTGAGTGTTGCTGGGATATCTACTAACTACCGAATTTCATCAACCTTTTATGATGATCCTAGTAGAGCCGCTGGTCACGCGGCCATTTCTGGCAAGTGTACTCGAGCTCGCGCGAAAACACAATTTGAAAAGGGAACGAACGTGAGGAAGAGAGTGAAAGCTAAAGTGAGAAAGAGACAGCAGATAAAAAGGCGAGAGAGAAATAGGAGAGGAGAGTAGTAAGGTGAACGAGGAGGAGAAACGAGCCAGAGGGGGTAGAATCGAGAAAGAGGGAAAGAGATCGCGCGTTATTTCTGTGCACTGCTTGGCCTGCACTGCACGATTCCACGTCACAAGGGCATTGCACTCTTTGTGACGTCATGGTGGTAGCAGCGTCATCGACCAATTGGAGGTAGCTGTTAACCTATTAAGCCGCCTGTACTGCGGTATCATGACCCGACTGACTATTCACCAACCGGCACGGCTGTCATGAGACGCGTGGTAACTACTGGCTGCATCCTTCCTTCCTCTTGCTCATCTGATAGGAAAAGTGCCTGTCATTCGCAATACATAACGTGTATGTATATGAGCTCCAAAGAAAAAATATTATGAAAAATTTTTGTAACCTGTTATTCGTAAATTGTTAGGGGAAAAAACTATTTTGCGCTTATTATAATTAATTTAAGAATTTATGTATCACATATCAAAGCACTACCAAAAATATAAACATTTTATAGATTATGTTCAATGCAACATAACAATTACGTTACTAACAATTAAATTTGAGTATTTGTATAAAATTTGAGTATAATTTTCTTATTGTTTTAAAAGTTATTTAATTTTTCGTTTGCTCTTGATTCTTATGTAAAATCGTGTTTCGTAATATTTATTTGTATATTTGATGAGAAAGTAACATTATGAATTAAATCAAATTTTTTATATATACTAATAAAATTCTAATAAATATTCCTAAAAGTTTAAATTTGGATCCTCTTACTCGTTTACAAATTATTTATTTAAAACTGCAGCCAAATATAGTCATTTACGTTGCATAAGCCATTATAAACTAAATTTTTCGTTGTTTTATTCTTTGCAGCTGATTATAGAGCCAAAATTCAGGTATTCATGATGAAATTTTTTTTCTGATTAAGAAAAAAAAGTATACATCTAAAAAGTGTGTATTTTTTAAATTTCAATTACTTTTAACTAGTGTTGCACAGCCAAAATTTTTAAAACACGAGTAAACTTAACGCAACAGAGCTTTTTAAAAAATATATAGTTGTTTTTTGTCAGATCGCAAGTTCATGAAGTGAAATGCGGATGAAATTAATTATGGGATAAATTAAAATAAAACGCTTACACGAAATAGAACGATTGAAAGTCATTATTGAGCTATGAAATGGTCAGGGAAAGGTCGAGGGAAGGGTCGAATCACCTGTTCGGCGATTTGCGGCGGTCGCAAGGTCAGCGTGTGAGCCCGAGGCTGGATCAGGAAGGGCCATGTGTAAATTAGTCTTGCGGATTAAGCGTGGACTCGAACTTATTTTTGGAGCACGGGTAGCGTCCCGATAGAGGGGAGGGTCGGGGGCTGCTTATTTATAGCGGCCGCAGTCGCGGTTTTGCCGCGTCGCAAATTTAGAAACTCATTTCGCTATCTTCGCCTCGCTGCGTATTATCAAATTCCGACTGTTTCTTCCTACACCGCGCACTGGGACCGGCCGGGAACGCCGGAGATACGTTTGGCCGTCAGCCAGGACTATTGTTCCGCAGGCTTGCCTATTTTACGCGCTCGCTGATAACCATAAATATCCGTCTCTCCGCGCGTTCCTTTGTCACGGTCTGTATATTATCCTTGTTCTCGCTCAATAGCTATTTCCTGAATAGGCAGCTAATTCAAAGCATATCGATGCTAGACAGATCTTTTTTTTACGAATTGTACGTTGTTTATCGATATTGCAAATAAAAAGAGGGACAAATTCTGACTTAATTACTAGATTTAAAGCAAATTGAGCGTGAAGCAATTGACGCAAAGAATTTCGAAAAGTATATCTACTTGAGAGTATAAATTTTATTTTATTACATTGCGCGCGCAATGTAAGAGAATAACACCACCAACACACATGTAGTTATTGCCACTGTTGCTTGTTCAACTTTCCGATCGTCGAAAGAGACGTAATATTCTATATTACGAGTATCGTTTATAGCCGATTCGAGTCGAGAGGGAGTCTCCTTTATTAGCAACATTCAATGTCATAAAATGACAATGCTGTCTGCCGTAACGAGAATGCCGATGAAAACAGGGTACATAAGTATCAACGGGAGTTTATTACTGTCTACGTGAGATGCTCTCGAAATAGGCGCAGACTACTGGACTCTTCTCTTTCCGCGCGAAGTCCGCGTGGACATCGCGAAACTGTTACAGTCATGCGCGCGCGCGCGTATACCGTCACTCTAATATTAGCCGAAAAGCGCCGTGTGCTCCTCTACGGCGTGCTGTAAATTACTGGCGGCGCGGCCACGTGAATTAGCCGACGGTTCACGGAAATAAATCGATGCGCATCGCGACAGCTCGACGCTACGCGCGAAATTTGTCCGCTTCTTTGAGATAATGCGTCGCGCAAACGCCCCGCTCGACGTGTTTCGCTACCATCCACCCGGCTATTTCAAACGGCGTGACGAACGCGAAACGCGCGGGACGCTTCCATAAATCAATCCGCAATTTCCTTGCCGCGAGAAGAACGGAGAACGGCCCGAAATAATCCCTCAACGGCGGTCGTTGTTTCGTAAAATTTCGTGCCTATTTTAATAAAATTCCGTGTCCCTCTCGATTCGGACAGAAGGTCGCATCTGCGGCTTCCCATGCAATTTCGATCGGAGACAGCTCTGAAGATAGAACTCTTTCTTTACCAACAGGTTCAACGAGCGAGAGTTTGAGAATGATTTCGCAGCCAGCCGTCGATCCTTCTTCCGATCGATGGACGACGATGTTTTATCGGAGGGATTAACGGATTTTCTGGGTACGACTCCCGAAGACGGGATCTCGTTTATCTCACCGCCACTCGATATCACTCTCATCCCCCTTTTTCGCCGATGATACCGAATAGGTCGTGGGTGCGTTCACCCTCGATGGCGCACCGTCCCTCTTCCTGCGTCGCGCCGTCCGCTTCGTACTCTCTAAAGTAGCTCTCTTGCTCGACTGTCGTCGACGGTTCCACGGCGGCCTCTTCTTTTTGTCGGCCTGACAGTTGTACCACAAGGACTTAACGAGACGCGTTCGCTCGAGCGGAACAAAAGCGAGTGTTCTTCGATGTTCATCATCCGACGACTGAGACGCATCACGCGGTTCAGAAATTGCGCCCTCCGGACTTTCATCCGACAACGAGGAACTCCCTTTCTTCGTTCTCTCTCTATAGAGAGGATCGCTTCGCGTTTTCTCGAAAATTTCCTCAAAATCCACGCCACGTCCGCGCCTTTGTTCTCTCTTGAATTTTCGCTCCTCCTACCGACTGCTAATCTCGCGCCTCTTGCGCGCATTTATATTAATTCGAGATTTCCGCTAAAACTTTACGCATTATCTCCATATACACTCAGAAAAAAATGCATTAGATAGTACAATTGGGGAATTATCTTCTACAAATAATAGTACAAATAGGGATAGGGATAAATTGTAATAAATAAGTCTAAAAAATTGTTCTAAGAAACCTGTCTTAAATCATTTGACAAACTGCTTAAGGCTGTAAAATATTGCAGTATTTATTTTCGAATTTGTTTCACAGAGTTACAGTTTTTGTGTTTGCATGTGACAAAATAAATTTGCTACAAAATTGTAGTTAATCTGTGTATTGTCTATTTTCCATTATATTAAAATTTAAAGTTACTTATCTGACAAAATAAAGTCTACAATATTATATTGATTTTTTCCGAGAGATTTTTCTCAGTGTAAGCTGAGAATTTTTCAAGCTCCGACAATATACGATAAGTATGTGAGTAACCGTTGTAATCGTATACGTGATCAAAGAAAATTCTATAAGATATAAAAAAGCTTTTTTTTTCTCAAGATTTAAGTCACCGTTTGTGCTAAACATTTTATTAATATAAAAGAGAATATTGTGACAGCTTTTTATAAATAAGATTCTAATAAGGAAGATTAATACGAACTTTGTGATCTGCTCGCTATTTTGCCAGCGATTATAGTATATACAACCGTCTGTAATTTCCGTTTACATTTCAACACGCCGCGTCGTGCCGGAACACGTATTAATCCGTCAATGGCAATTTGCTACGGATGGCTTTTACGATCGCTTCGAGAATTATGTCATGCCATATACTAATCCCATCGAATTTACGATAGTGACCGATAATGCATATTTTATGTTTAAGCGAAATGCACAGTTACATATCTGGAATGCGTCTAGCCTTAGCCAGTAAACACCAAGTAACAGCAATATCAATGTTATAATTCCATATTTAATGATGAATGTAATACATATTGATTCGTATTCTATTGAAAAAAAAATAAGAAAAAATTGTTCCTGATCATTTTTTCCTGAACCTCCTCCAACAAGCGCAACATAGTGCTGAAAGTTTTTATTTTGAAACACATTTCGGCTAATGAAGGCAAAACCAGGAGACGATCCGGTTAATGAAGATAAGATTATTAGCGAACGAGACGGCCGAGTGACGTAATAGCATCGATTAGATGAAATAGTCCACTATCCATCGGTTACATCGTCCGTTGATTTTACCTTCATTGATCGGATTGTCTATTAATCTTATCTTCATTGACTGGATCGTCCGCTGATCTTACTTTTATTTGTCGGATCGTCCTCTGGTCTTGCCTTCATTGGCTGGAATGTGTTTTAAAAAAAGAACTTTTTGTACTATTTTGTGCTTGTTGGAGGTTTCCATTGATTTGTTCCTTGCTTTTTTTCAATAGAATACGAATCTTCAATAAAATATAGGCGTTTCCATCGAAAAAAATCAACCTGAATTTCAGGTGGGCTTCGGACCAAAAATCTAAGTAGCTCGTACGATGGTCCTCTTTAAATCCTACAATTTTCATTTGAAACTTTTTTTTCGAAAATGCATTGTTTTCAAG
Organism: Solenopsis fugax; assembly: GCA_003595255.1. Taxonomy (NCBI): domain Eukaryota; kingdom Metazoa; phylum Arthropoda; class Insecta; order Hymenoptera; family Formicidae; genus Solenopsis; species Solenopsis fugax. The sequence continues at coordinate 92,361 of QKQZ01012693.1, read as the reverse complement.
ATATTTTGGTGTCTAAGTTAAAATGAGACACCTTATATATATATATATATATTTATTTAAATTTATACTTTCATAAATGTAATCATATATCTTCGGTGATATATAAAATTTACTACGTGTACTTCTACACACATCAATTTATTGTTATATTTATAATTTATATGTAAAGAAATCCAAGTCAATAGAATTTTCTCTCGTTTTTTTTACGTCATGGTCCACTTGTTCTAATTTCAAAAAGATTTCAATGAATTTTCTGGGATTATGAAATTTACGATGTCTGGATTAACAGAGGGATATCATGTACGGAAAATTCGCGCGTACTCCGTTTCACAAAAATTTACTCCGCGTATGGGACGCGCGTCCGCAACGAAATGGCCACCTTTATTGCAGGTTTTACGAGCAAACGTATTTTGAAAACACCGTCCCCATAAAATGAACTGCCGCAGTATCTCCGCTCTGCTTACAGCGTTCTTTTTGTTCTTTTTTTTTCCGTTCGCACATTTGGATTTTTAATGCTCGTCGTAGTAGTTCAGACCGGAACCGCATGGAAGATAAAGCATCCGTTTCTGACCTTATCAGACGCGCCGAAGTGATAAACGCTATTCCCAGTGATATCACTGATTTAAACCTTTCCGGCCGCACAATCCGGCTGAAAAACTTCGCATTTTCTAGCACATCAACTCTTATTCTGGCACATCTTCTAACTATAGAAAAACGTAATGCTTACAGGAGTAATCTTTTTGAAAAGAAAAATTTTCGAGACAGTATCAAAAACTAAACTTATTGAATTTCTGACTTTATTTTAAATAGAATAAATGACTCAATTAATGACAAGGTTCAAGATACTGGAACAGAGAAGTGTGTGTGTGTGTGTGTGTATATACATTTCTCAAAAAAATAAAGGGAATCACTTTTCCTCAGTAAATTTTTGCCCACATTTAAACTGTTACTTAGCTAATAATTAACGTAAAGATAAATAAAAAAGGGTTTTACAAAGCAAATTCTACTATAAGAGGTGCTTTAGTTCAATTTTTATTCAGTTTATTATTCAACGATATGGTCTTTGGATAAGGATGATATTTGAGATATCAAAAATCTTGAAATTTACAGTCCTTCATCGCCTAACAAAAAAATTGGCGAACATAATCATTAATACTATCTTAAAGTACGGAAGTTGCCCTTTTAAATGAAGAAAAAAAACTGCTCCACACCCATTATTTATCAAGATATTGCAATTTAAAGAGTACCCCCTGTTTTTTTTTATAATTTCAGCATGATACCGCCGATATTTGTAAAAAAATTGGCGAACATAATCATTTGTTAATCTGTCAAACTATAGAACTATTGATAACAAAGCTGCTCTCAATAATTAATGAATTTCCATGAAATTATACGTTAGTTTCACACACAAAAACTTAAAACAGAATAGTATTAATGAAAACCGCCTTTAGAGAGTAACGATGTAAATCCGGCTTTTCTTTTTATTGACAAAATCGAATCAAAATCTCCCGATCGTTCCCATAAGAATAAAACTGCTTTTTCAATATTGTCCGTGAACGAAATAAAAAAAAAGAATATACTGAAACGTTGGCAAATGTTGACGCGTTTTTGTTATTTTTTTCGTTAACAAACACGAAATAACAATATTGCAAACCGGCAAGTGTAATCTTTTGTTGATTGTCTCTTGTGCCTTTTAATCGAATGCGCGTAGTCTTTGTTGATATCCATTTTTTAATAAAACATAGAATCTGTATGAATAACCATTAAAAAGCAAGAAAAAAATAACAAGTTCGAAATAAAAGAATGATAATTAAATTTAGGTCAAAATCTTTTTCAATAGCGATCTGTGAGACATTACAGTCTAAAGGTTAATTTAAAAAAAAAAAAAGATAATTAAGTACAGCATAAAAACAAAGAAAACAAAAAATTTAGAACTTTCAATTACAGTGAGAATGACATAAGGACAGAGAAAATAGCTTAATCGAGTTTTGTAATTTATTTGTAAGTTTTATGTGATATGCACTTTCTTTTTTAAGGATATAAAATCGTTATCCCTGGAAGATATATCGGAGTAGCACGTGCTTCTTCTTGCTCCGTGCTTGGAATCTGCGAGTCGTGCGCATTCAGAAACGATTCGCTTGCATTTCAGTCGGACTTAAGAAACCAACTATGCGTGACCAGTCGTGACGTGCGTGATTCCACAAGAGACAAAGAGAGAGAAAGAGAAAGAAATGCCAGCAGATCGATAAGACAGCTTATCGTGACGTTGCTGAAGAAACCACACGCATTTCGGCCGCTTCGGCGTTAACGATACGCGAGGCGTGAATTGTGAAATTAACGGCACGACTGAGGCTTACGAAGAAACGGAGCGCTTGTCTCGGGAATGTCTTAGCTAATTTAGTTAGGGAAACATTCAGGTCAGATTATAGAAGTGGAGGTAATCCGAGAAAGAGACGTGTCCTTGCAGAAAATAATTGTGTTCTATTAAGAATTCATTTATATGATTCTCTAAGATGTCACGTTATTTCTCGAAAGTTTAAAAGTAATTTTAGTTCTCCTCGCATTGCACAAGATAAAATATAACGATATGCAGAGGGAGAGAGAGAGAGAGAGAGAGAGAGAGAGAGAGAGAGAGAGAGAGAAAGAATGAATGTGTGTAAAAATATGTTGGCGCATCAGCCTTGGCCGTGACATCGATCGAGAAGCGAAAAACGATCGTTTAATCGTGAGGAGAAACATGCGTTCTATTGTGGTACCACAAAGTCAAACCGACGTCTTGTGTAATCCGATAGGACATATGGATCTTATCAAAGATGTTGACGCTGTGTGTGTGCATTCGGAATACCGATCGTTATGGAATATATCCAGGTGGCAATCTTGGCTCGATTTCTGGCCGAACGCATTTTCATACGAGACTTACTTTTCTTTCATCGACGCCCTCTGAATCTCGTCCAAGGTGCCCCGACACGTAAACATCGTCGCTAATTAGTTCACGAACTACTTCGGATAAATCTCGTTAGCGCATGAAATTATTTTCCGTCCGCGCAAGGCTGCTGTCTTTTCTAACTGAAGCTGAACTTATCTAGCAAAAAAAAACTTGCACTTTTCTGATATCTTATCTGTCTGATTCTTTATTGTCACTGCGCTGACTTTTATAATTAAATGAGCCTACCTCGTGGAAACGCTGACGGAAGATGGAAATGTTATAAGATTTCAATCTTGATGATAATTTTTCGATTTAATTACACAGCAGGAAATCCCAAGTTGACGCTTGTAAGAAGTCGGTATTGCGTGTTTATATTCCACGTGGTTAATGTCAAAAATAAAATATACGATTTTTTTTCCTTTTTTTTATGAGACTGTCGCGAGTGGCAAATTTGCAGCATAAGCAGGTCACGATAAGCTCCGCGTTGCATCCACGATTAACGCGATCTGATGTAACGAAGTTATTACGGGCTTATATCGGGCAACCTAACGTTTTTATGTCACTGCAGCAACAATCTAGGCTTTACGAGGATATTAGCGTCGCTGGGACGGGACAAACTATTTGGGCGCGATCCAGAGACTTTTATGGCAAGTTTCGTAATTTTACCATCGGCTCTTTTGTCTTACGGCGCGTCTATTTCGCAAATGAAATATCGTCGCCGATGCACGGTTCGCGCATCGGTGTCTAAGAGACATCCAGTAAACGTCAATCTGGAATATTTATTACGTTGCACAGTCGCACGTCGCGCGAATAGGTTGCGGCGTGGCACTTTGTACGCGCCCCGGCATGAATTTCCCCGGCGGTTTGCACTCCTAATTCACTGCTCAATATTTCCGAATTTTACGGCCTCACCACGATAGTCCTTGACACGCATCAAAGTGCCATCGACGCGATGATTTCGACGTGCCATGCCGTCGGCAACTTGAGTTATCGAGTGCAGATGGATTTGCGTGTATAGCACTCTAATACTTCAAACGGCTAGTCTAAGATCTTATACGAAAATTTATGTCAGGAGAATAGATGTTAAGAATTCATTTATTTAACTTATACATAAGTACCAATGGTGTCATTATTGACACTGTTTCTATCTTTTAGTTTATAGAGTAAAGCCTATTATGGGATAGGTTCCTAATATGAGGTAGCGAGGTTTCTGCTACATTAATAAACGTATGTGATTGGTACCATGATAAACTCATTACTCTTGGGGTGAAATCTATTCAGTAGAAAATTCATTATTAGATCATGCAGTCGTTTAAAAAAAAAATTTTTGAAATTGGATGTTGTCAAGATTTATTGAAATGAGTCTTTAAACCTTGTTTATTATAAAATAAACAAATATTTGATGATAAATTCTGCATGCAGTGATAGAGTAAAGTCGTATTAATAGAAAAATACGGGATGTGATGGCTTACTTAAATATAAATATTAGATTTGGTGAAACCGCAAAGCGTAAAACTCATAATATGACACTCAAAAATCTCCATTTATTATTGCATATTCTGACTTTGATCCACAAATGCTATTATAAAATTTTTCATTGAGGACTTTCGAATTATGAGGCTTGAAAGTTATGGTCTTCAGTATTAGCACTGAGTCTTTAAAATATCTCGAAGAGAATAAATTTTCGAGAAAAATGTTACGTACAAAAGTTTTTGAGTATCGAAAGAGCTATTTGATTGGTCAACTAGATTTTGAGTCTGGAGCCTAATTTGAACCTAGTAAGGTGGATAAGACCCATCTCATATAAAAAAACCTTTGTATCTCATATTAGGAATCCTTTTTTGAATTAGCAAAATCGGCAATTTTGATAAAAAATTTTATATACAACAAAGTATAACTATTATCGATTGCTAACTTTTGGCGATAAAACTGAAATATATTTACTATAATTTGGATATAAAAATAGGAGTTATATATATTAATGATAAATATAAATTAAACAAATTATAGCCTTTAAAAAAAGGTATCTCATAATAGGCAACTTTACCCTATTATACCTCTTGTGTGTAAAAGATAGAGTTTGAAATTCTCTTATGATATGTGAAAAGATTGGAGAACATTCTTAAATGCTAATATCCTTGTATTATGTAGATTATTTTACAAGTGAATTAAGTTTTGCACAGAGCGGATCGCTCGAGTGTTCATTCGTACACATACATTTATGATGAGAGCTCGAAGGACGCGCGTCTGACGGCGGACTCTTCGGATATGGGGATATCTGACTTGCTAATTTCTTGTTTTAGGAACCAAGTTCCTCTGCAGCGAGGTGATAGCGCTAATAAGGAGCGAGGTGGACGACATTTGTCTGCAAATCATAAACTTCGAGGATCTGAGCTCACAACCGCCACCGCAACCCGCGATCCCGCCGCCGAGTCAGGCCAACAACAGGCTCGCGACACGCTGTATGTTCCAATTTTATTCGTTCTACTTCGACTTGTCTCAATGCACGCGCGTCTTCTCGGGTTTTCGTAAATTCGTATTTTCGGGTTTACGAAAATTCATCGTAAAATCCGCGATAGTGGACTTCGAAATTAGAAATCGCGTCTGATATTTCACAAAAGTTCCGCTGTGTGCTCTCAATCGCAGTTAATAAATAGTAGATAAATTTACATATACGGAGAGAATTTTCTCTTAGAATTTATCCTTGAAATCATGGTAATCGCAGAATTTCGAAGAATTTTATTATAACTTTAGTGTAATTATAATACTTAATTATAGTAAAATTTTACTAAAAAATTATAGTGAATTATAAAATTTTATTGCATTTCACTAATTCTAAGAGAAAAGTCTGCAAAAACGACGGAATAGCACATGTTTTAGATTTCCAGAGAAAAATTTCCAACGAAAATACCGAAATTTCGAGTCAGCGCTGCCATTACAGCATGTGACGTGTATCTCGATTAGACCGATTCCAAAAATCCCGGCTGTGTATTGTGCAGCTAGATCAAACGGTATCTCTCCAGCCTTAACGTTTACACACGATATCCTGCCGAGACATTTCGTGCTTCCCACACATATAACTTCTTGCGGCTTTTAAACGCGGCTATCATTATTTCCTGCTGCACCGTCCGTTATAAGACATCGTCGCGCGCTGACATTCGGGGCCGCCTCGTTTACAAGTGGGACGTGGTGTGGCACACGTAGGCTACTCCTCATTGTGACGATCATTATTACGATCATAGATTCAGGTCAGGTGTATCTGCATAATGAGCCGCGTTACAATCCTGCAGAAATTCGGACGCGACTTCTTTAGTGTGCGCAATTACATCGCGTATAAGCTGTCGTTGTCATTCCTGCACGTGATACATGTGTGGTACGCTTCTTTCTTTTTATTATTTTTTTTTTTTGTTGAAATTTCCGATCCTTTCGGAAGAGATGTGGATTGTCTTCACTCTCGTCTCTGTTAACATGCACGCAATTGTTCTATGTAAACGCGATGTATCTCTGTAATTAAACTTTGCTTTCACCAGTCTCACTGCGGATGCAGCGTAAAATACACAAAAAAGTTTGCACTCTCAATCTTTTTTTTTACGTAATATACTGAAATTTATACTGATGAAATTTATAATTTTTTATGTCGATTTGCTTATTAATGAAATGTGCTGGCGCATATTGTACACTGTAAAAAAGTACATAGGATACATAGATGGTATGTGGAAAAATTGCACAATTTATAGTGGAAATGTATAAACTTATGTGTTTTTACAAAATTAGCATTTTTAATTATGTAAATACATCTTTATATTAGACGGAAAGTTACAATGACACAAGAATATATTTTATAATTTATGTAAATATACAAATTTTTATACTATTATATAACATAATGGTTAGCACATTTGCATTTTTACGCTCGATAACACAGTTTAAGAAAAATTATACGTAATTCGTTGGCGAATTATTACATGAATATTTCTATAAATTCGTAAATTTACTTTTGCAAATGGTTTAATTATTATAAAGAAGAATAATTTATAAGTTGCCACCTTACTGTTGCGTGTGTAAACATACATTCTTTAATACATTTTTAATACTGGGTTCCAAAATTATATCCACTATAATTGTTACAATTTAACATGTAATTTTTTTACAATGTACACTTTGCATAAACCCCTCGTTTTTTCGAATAAATTTAGAGAACATATGTATATATGCGTACGCATATTATACGCATATGCATATATGCGTATGGGACACGGGACACGTGGTCGCGTTTTATATCTGGAGTGCTCGCGAAACTATTTTTAGAATGACGCTGCAGAGCGCTGGATGTGTGTGGCGCGCCTAACGGTTAACCCTGACCCGATAATAAATGTTATGCCCTCGAATAGGTAGCTATAGGTACCTTACCTCCTGGTTGATAATCCGCCCCCTAAGCAGCTCAGCTGATGGTTAAAGACTAGTAACAGAAATCGATCGTAGCGGAAAGTCGCGTAGTGTTAAGAGCGTACTTGAGGAAATGCTTTTTTCACGAGCATCACGCATGAGAAAAATCAATGGAAGCGATTACATTTCCCCCTTTTATTCTCACCTGGCTTCAGATATTATTAATTTTCAATCGTTCCAGCGCTTTCTTTAATCAAAAAGAAAAAGTTTGCTCGAACAAATTGTAATAATACACATATAATTAATTCATGAAGAGAATTACAATACGGAAAAAATGCAATATTTTAGAGAAATTAAAAATAATTATATTTAGTATGACAAAATTTTTGCTACACTTTAATTCGTGATTTGATACATAATGAGTAGTTGCTCCATGTAATGCGTAAAACGAATTGTGTACGAGAAATATATGGTATTCCTATACGATAGAGTAGTATCTTTGCTGCTACTTCAACTCATTCAAGATACCAATAACTGAATGCGTAGGAATTCCGCAAAGTCGATATAATCCGCAATCGATAGTTCGTAGAGTTTGAGATTGTCTCTCTAGAAGCTTAGTCTATTCAGCTTTAGTCTCATCAAAATGCAATCAATAACGGATATTTGATGGAGTAATCCATCATCTAAATAAATCGGTCGTCTAGTGTCGCGATTATTGCAATCAATAATCATTAAACAATTATCAAGTATAATTGTATCCCGAAACTCTGTTAGAAACTACATTGTCTGCATAATTAAGATGCCCCTTTAACTTCTAAAGACTCGTAAAATTATTAATTATTGCACTGAGAAAAATCTCTCGGAAAAAATCAATATAATATTGTAGACTTTATTTTGTCAGATAAAGAACTTTAAATTGTAATATAATGGAAAATAGACAATACACAGATTAGCTACAATTTTGTAGCAAATTTATTTTGTCACATGCAAACACAAAAACTGTGACTCTGTGAAACAAATTCGCAAATAAATACTACAATATTTTACAGCCTTAAACAGTTTGTCAAATGATTTAAGACAGGTTTCTTAGAACAATTTTTTAGACTTATTTATTACAATTTATCCCAATCCCTATTTGTACTATTATTTGTAGAAGATAATTCCCCAATTGTACCATCTAATGCTACATTTTTTTCTGAGTGTGTGCATTTACAATTATCTTAAAAATCTTTATTTTAGATTATTTACTTCGATTTGTTATTTTTCAATTTGTGATTCGATATTTGTTCCCATCCATTTTCTTCTTATTACAAGTCAGTCTGATATTGGCTTAAGTCGATATATCACATAAGAAAACAACTCGGAAACGGTCCAATCAATCCATATCCCAATAGCACATTATTCCGGCGGACATTCGAGGTTCTTCCCGTTTTGTAACAATCGATAAGTGCATATAGCGAACACTCGAGAAGATCGTGGCCGTCGTATCTAATCGTCGACGCTCTTTCCCAAGCTTTTCTGTATCCATTCATTTTTCTTCGCTGCGCTGATGATGATGATGAGCGATCGTTGCTGTAAATTTGTCGCCCGGCTTGCATCCGATTGTGAATATGATTACATTGAAACTTCTTTGGCGGGTTTTATCGCGGTGCTTCAATCACGCGCATTTGCATATCGAAATTAAATGTAACGAGCAAATAACGCGCGCATTTTCGTCAATAATCACGTCTTTTTTTTCAGCGCACTTTAACGTATTTGCCGTGCGTCATTTTCTGATTGATAAATAATGGTGAATATTCCCAACGATATTCGACAATATTCTAACACGCGTGGAAAATTAGTATCTCGAGTTGAATTTTTAAAGAATTCTTTAAATCTACACGAGGAAACACTTGTAAAAAAATGATCATCTCTTGTTTCGAGAAAGTCTTTTGAAACTCAATGCGAATAATAAACATATATTATACGTGTCATTATTCCATCAAAGGTTGACAAGTTTTTGACGACGTTCAGTGAATGTCCGGTTCCAAGGCAGGCGTAATATTTTAACGAAGGTTCAACGGCCATAGTTGGCGCAAAATCAAGTGGCATAGAGCAAAAACGGGAATTGCACATTCTGTCATCTGTGTGCCAGACGTCGCGAACCGCGAATTAAAAGTGCGCGACGTTGACTGACTTATCTTTATGAAGTGTCCTTGTTCCGAGAACAGCATGGCAAATGGATTTTCCAGTACTTGACAAGTGACAAGTTCGATGGTCCACGCGCGGACCAAGTTAAATCTATCGTTAACTTTCGACGACGCGCATGTCATTAATGTTTCGAGCATTAAAAGGCAATTATTCAATATTAAATATTAAATACGCAAATTACAGTCGTTATTATTATAGGAAATTATAAGATACCTATATAATTTAAATATCTGTTATTTCTTTAAGGAGTCATTTTACTGTGACGGTTAGAAAATTGAAGTTTTTTTTAGGGATTTGTTTCTCAGAGAATATACTATATATTAAAATAAATATTTTATAAATTTATAAAAGTAATATAAACATAAATCAAAAAATTTTCAAGGTATTGTTAATCACTGTTTTTCAGTGTTTTTTATAGCGTCAATATGGCGTCTTAAAAAACAAAAAACAAGTATGTCCGTTGCGGAATTGGTTTCAGTTTAAATACATCAAAAACTAAAAATACAATTATTAATTATGTATAAAGAGAAAAAGATTAGTTGCAGCAACAAACATCTGTATATAGTAGCTAAAGAACTTTGTTTCAAACTGAGCCATATGGTAAACAATTATATAACAGTGTGTAGGTCTGCTTGATTCACGAAAAGATTTAGCTCAATTCAATGTAGGCGCTAAGATACAGGATGTTGAAAAATGAATTTAACACAAGGCTCAGAGCTATCGAACGTTACAAAAATGTCTTTTATACGTTCAGATGGTGCTTTAGATCTACCAAGGTGTCAAGCATAACCTAGATACCATATTATGGTAATTATAAGGCACAACAGCCAACAGTCCTAGCTCCGTTTTTGCAAGTCCGTAACCACCGTCATCAGAAGCAGATGTTTTGGACGCAAGAAGATTTACGGAATATTTATACGTCATTAATATACTTAAATTGTTATTAAAGACGATGCTTTTTACCAAAAATCTCAAATTTCGCAAACTAGAGTTCAATTTATTATAGTACAATACATTTGACCCCTTATTTCACTCTTACGCATACGACGGCGACGTAGCAACTTAGGACCTTGGTATTATTTTTACACTTATACTTTACTCTGTATATAGATACATAAGTCAAAGCTGTTTGCTCATGGTCCAGAACCCATAGAAATCGGGACAAAGTTCTTTTTGCTGTACACAAATTTAGCTACATATAGGTTGCTGCTGCAACTAATCTCTTTTCAATGTGAGTATCGCTGCTATTGTTCCTATTACAATCGATAATTTTTATTAAAAAATAAGAAAATGACGCGGTTTTGAAGAAAAATTTGAAGAAAGCACTTTTTATTATGTAAAAAATATAATAAAATAAATATTTTTAGCTGATTTTGGGAGGGTAGCTACAGATATGTAAAATAAGTTGTCATTTCAAACCGATCGGTGCATTAGTTATTGAGATTTTTGTCCTGCTATGCAGAAGAAACCTGTTTTGAGAAAAACGCGTTTAAAGTTTGTAGTACTTGTTTATTAACAAATTTTCTATATGGAAGATAATTTTATTTTTCTAAGTGATTGAAATAAACATTTTATTTTCTTAGTTTATTTCAATTTCTCCATAAATAGAGTTTATAAAAAATAAAATAAGTTAGGTAGGTCTTATATTCGGCTCAATTACTTTATATTTATACTTTTTCAGATATTTTTAAGATAATATCGCCGTTGAGCAAAACAATTTAAGATATAAAAACTATATATATATATATATTTATTTATCAGTCTTGGTTTCTTAAAAACATTATTCTTCAAATAATTCAATCTGACAAAAAAATGATTTGGATCAATACGAAAATAAAGATTAAAATGGAAAAATATAGAGGGAATATATAATTTACGTTATAATAACTCTCTCTCTTTCGGACAAAGTTCTTTGTAAAAGTTTTCTAACCATTTATAGTTTTGGGATAAGTTTTACATATTATTTTTTTTTTTGACCTATGCAATATATTATTATTAGTTTAAAAACTTCTGTTGGATAAATGTAATTTGGAAATTAAGCTAAGGATACCACTTTATACTCACTATTGCTCATTAACTTAAATAATTTGAAAAAGATAACACTTGTTTTATCTAAATAAAATAAAGATCGTGTTAATATATATTCTAATAATCTAGACAAAGATAAGATAAAGTCATCATTTCATTTAGATAATTATGCAGATAATTTTATATAATTAACAACGAACACTCATAATTAATACTAAGTGATACATATGCGTTTTATCGAGAATTATTTAGTAGCTTTAACATGAGCTTACCCAGATTGTCTAATTGAGCTTAAGCATATGTGCACGTTGTTTCGTGAGACCTGTCATGTGAGGTATTATACAACGCTTGCGTTCCACACGTCCTGCATGTGTATCCTACGTGTTTTGCGTGCATTAGCTGTACGTCGGGGATATAGATAATAAAAAATTCGCCGGTTGCCGTAGTTATCGACCGTCGTAGATGCATAATTGCTGGCACTTGCATAATTGCGGCAATTTATGCAGAAACGCTGCGCTCTTTACACACCGTCGCGTTCTAACACCAACTACTAACCAGTACTAATGAGATTCAATGACGTTGACTCGAGCAGTCGACAGGGCAAGGGCGTCCTTCCGGGCTGGCCTATCGAGGACCGGTGTCGTCGGTCCGCCGAGGGTCCGGAGTCGACCGCGCGCGACGTCTAATTTGCCTCACCGACTTGCTGACGGGACCATCCTCGACGAGGACGCTTCTGAGAACTGGTGAGTCACTTTTGTTAATTCTATAAACGCCTTGTAGCGCGGGTTTTACTCTCTTTAGCGCAATTTATTTATTTATTTTTTTTATAGTAAGATACAATTACTAATTACCTTCCAAACTAATATTTACAGAATATAAAGTTTTATCAAGTAATCACACAAATAAAGCACAGTTTAGATATACGCCTGTATCTTAACGATTAATCACATTTACCGTAATGAGTGGAAAAGCGATAATTGAGATGCGTGATTACACCTGGAATTTCTCGAGTAACATTACTCCCCTCTGTCAGCTGCAGAGGATAACTAGCCGTCTTACAGGACGTATACCATCGGGGAGTACAGAATCTGATTAAATAGCACTGCACGGCAATCACAGTAACGAAGCCGAGCTCGAGCTCTCTCTCCCTCTCTCTCTCTCTCGCCTTGCTAACGATATTGCGCTGTATCGTGATGCGTCAGTGGTATCGCGACGATGAGTCGGGTAATCAATGGGCCAACGAATGGCCTTTACGGTCGCTCGTTTACCCGATCGATTACCGCGCAAAGTAGTCGGAGAGACATTAACAGTACGAATGGCGATTTGCACACTTGGTGCTAACTATTTTGAAACTTCAGTCACGGTTCTGAATCATAACAAGATTGAAGTATCAAGCACTAGGCTAACTTTTCTTTCGTGTTTCGTTCTTATGTATTCTCAGCATTCGTATCCTTAAATGAATTAAATTATCGAATTATGCGCAATGTCCCGGGCTTCTCTCTCACACACACCCTTTCTTTTTTTTACTCCGATTTCTTCTTTTTACTTCAAACAACACTTTGAAATTTATTTTAACTATTCGGAAAAAAAAACGAACTCGAACGTTTGCGTGCTCGTATAGGTACTCCGTATTATTCAAATTACATTTTCGAGACGAGATTGACTTTTGATTATGACTGGACTTTGTCGAAACGCTCTTGAGTAAACAGTCATGTTCAGTAGAGAAATGTCAGACTGACGAGAAGATCGACAAACAACCATCGAGTCGTCAGTCGGCTGCACCGAGCCTCCGGTTCGACGTGCTTTTTATGTCCGTATTTATAGACGCGTTTCTGCTGAAGAACTCGGTTGAAATCAATTTTGAGACATGATATGGTTTAATAGATAGGTCTTGAGAGTCAATTTGATATTCATTTCGTCATATTTACATCATGATTCAATTGAAGATGAAATTTGTTTTGAAGCATAGCCCAAGTTTTGTTTCTTACGGTTTAATAATTGATTCTTGAGAAAAGTTGTGTGTGTATATTATACATATTATTAATTTTTTAATCTTGTACTTTCTAAAGAAATGAAAAGAGATTATTACTTATCGAAAAAGCTTAATTTGAAATTTAAAGGTAGATTTTTATGCATTAAAATTAAGAAATATGAAACTGAATGATTATGAATTGAACTTAAGAATTATGAATAATAATCTGTAATTTATTATTGCATTTTTATATAAGTTATGAAAGATAATAACTTTCTTATATTGCATATTGATTTAAGCTGGTTGAAGTTTGGAACGTGAAGCGATTTTTTTAAATTAATTTATCCTAATTTTGCACACAGTAATTTATAAGTACTATACATAGAAAACAAAACATTTTGATCGAAAACATACATTGGAAGCCATCCTTATGCTAAAAAAAACTACTTCTGGGCACTTAAAAATTTCTTGCTTCAGGAAAAACAAAGTTACTTTGTGAAAAACTAGAAACGACAAATCGTTTTTCGTGAAGCGAGAATTCTTTAAGTGACCAGGAGAGTAGTTTTTCCAGCATAAAGGTGCTTTCCGACGCGTGTACTCAATGAGCAGACAATCTCTTTACAATGTTTTTTTAATATTTACTTTTCATTAATTATACATTGTACAGTTGTTCAATTATTCGATGTAAAAATATTTATATAATATTAATTACGTATTTTAAAACATTAATTTTATTTAGTATTTACATATTTAAATTCATATTTTTTTCCAATTTATTTATTTATGCTAATAATTTTGAAAAATATAGATTTAACGTTTATTTAATATTTAATGTACATTACTTACACATTTAAAATAACGATTTAAGGAAATATTTATTTCAGATTACTCATTTAGAATAATGATTTGACGAGATATTTTTAATCATTTATTCAACATTAATTTTATATTTATGATACATTACAGACACTAATATTGCGATTACATGTAAGAACATCGACATACGTCCAACGAACTCGATATTCATTATTATTTTCATATATTTATATATAATTCGTTAAGGTTTTTTAGTATGTAAATTATTGTTATTAGATGTCTAGAAAAAAGTCGATTCTGTAACCTTAACGATGTCATTATGGTATCATTGCACAGCTTTTTTTATATTATGTAATGTAATAACTGCGCAACGATACCATAACGACATCATTAAAGTTACAGAATCAATCTCTAAATCAAATCGAAATGTTCCATGTTATATTTTAATAGTGTTTTAAAATTGTAATATATTCTTTATATCTTTTGCTTGTTTACTAACCTATTTCTCTATATCATTTTAGTAAAATATTTTTTAATGAAAAAAGAGATTCCATTAATCTTAACGTTTTTTAAATATTTTTTCTTCATTACAAAAGATATTTATACAATAGAAACATTTTAAAAATATTGTTTTGCTCATTGGGTATTCGGTCGAAGTATTTTTTATCTTTTGTCTGGCAGTTAGCAGTTGCTCTGTGCAAAACTAGAAACAAGACAAATCTTTTGTGAAGCGAGAATTTTTTAAGTGACCGGAAGGGTAGTGACCTTTTTTTAGAGTGCGTGATATCCAATTGCGTGTATCGCTGATCAGTTTAATATGAAATCTATGACTTTGGTTAATCGCAACATGATCTATATGCATGAATTATATATTCATAAATTAACGATAAAATTCTTCACCGTTAAAAATATAATGACGTTACCGTCACTATCACAGATCAAAAAAGAGTAACGGTAACTCGATGTTATAAGTAATAAGTTACTTTCCAACTCTGCAATTACGAGAATTAATTAATTGTGCAATTTGATAGTAATTAATTGTTTGTAGAATATAATCATATACATCGTATACGATATCTCGGAAGCAATTATTTTATTTTGGTGATTAGTACGCGCGCACGCAATTAACTCTGTTTCGCGAGTGTGTATATTATATATTATATACTCCGATAAACATATTTTGCGAATATTGTACAAAGTATCACGAATTGACGAAAATTTTGTATAATTGTGCTAAGATGATACATTAGAACAAAGCAGTTTTGTCGAAATAAAATCTCTAATTAATATTTGTCAAAAATTAGATAAATCTAAATTTGAGATATAAATATTTTACAATTATTTCAAAAAACCATTTGATTCTTTATTTAAAATATTACCATGCTGAATGTGTAATATTTCATGCGGCAATATTTCTACATTGTAATTTAGGAATAATTGTGCATTTTTGTAAACATTAATTGGATTAATTACATTTCTAAATGTTTTACACATAACGCGGCTAAACATATTTTTCTTAATTATTGAACAATTTCTTTCCAAATTTAATTTTGCAAATATATCACTAAGATGATTCGCCATATTGTTATAGTTCCGAAATACTATTTTGAAATTAATTGAACAAATAATTATCAATATTTTGTAAAAGGTCAATACTTCTACATCTATTTGTAAATGTACTTACATAATTGCTGATTAGAATTTTTATACAAGATTTCGTCATATAATTTAATAAATTTTGTCCTATCGGGATATATGAAGATATTAACGTTACACATTTATGAAGCCATATGAAGATATTAACGTTACATATTTATGAAGCCATTTACTGTATCTTTAATTTATCATATTCGGCAAAACCAAGAAATATCGCATTTCAAAACCATGTTTTACGGAAGTTTTGTTCGAAAAAAATACATATGTATCCTGTATCTCTGGAAAAGTATCTCGTGTCGAAAGATCGGGGAATTGATATTGCGCTGCACCCGGTGGCATTTTCCGATTCAAGTTCACTCGGACACATGGTGCAGTATCTGGTGGCCAACACGCTTCGAAATCTACGATCGCGAATACGCTCGAGTAAACAACCGAGTGTTGCAAAAATGACGACCGCGTTCGGGATGCGACGAAATAATACGTAAACAGCGATCGATTTCCTGCTTATTCGAGTTACTCCTTGTTAAAGTTACAAGTCCAATGAAGAAATTTGCGTCAATCGTTGCCAATTTACGAGCGACGAAAATGTTCGTTAGAAACGACATTTCTGTAAATAAACATCCACATGAATTCTTTTTATTCTCGAAACATGATGCTGCGCTTTTCCGAGCTTGTTTCCGTGTTCTGGGAGCGGTCGCGATCGATATATATATATTTCGAGAGAGAGAGATATATATATATATTCCTCGCCGAAAGCAATTTAGCAATTTCGACTATGGCGATTGTACTGTGCAATTTTGAACGAAAGTAGAATATCTTGATAATCTTGGTAAAAATAACTTTTGGGAAAATAGCCAACGGTGTCGCTTATCCTACATTTTTTTATTATTTATTATCAGTTTAATCATTTATAGCTGATTTTTTAATCTTTATTATTATTCTTTTTTAACTTTATTATTTTAAACTATTTTATCGAGTCAGTTATTATTTCGACACGTACGTTTTTCGGTACATATTAGTGATCACCACGATTATTTTATTTTCAACTAGCCATGTAGTACATTTGTACTTACTGTTAACTTCTTTTACGTCCAAATAATGTAAGTGATCACTTTTATCACTATTTTTGATAAACCGTGTATTATAATTAAATCCATGTATTGATTGATGCAATTGCATCATGAACTTAACGTATCATATAAGCCAAGGGCTATTACACACCACCTGCCTTGAATGACAACGCGCGATTAATACTGGCGATATACATTGCAGAATTTCCTTGCAATTCTAATAAATATATGTGTCTAGTCACTAATTAGGACATGGTCACTAATTGGGACATTCACCTTAGTTGCGAACATTAATTACGCGATATAGGAAAGATGTGCTTTCGTGATATAGTATATTGGCTCGATAGGGCCCGTGGAATTTAATTTCATCCTCCATTTGTCGGCCAATGATAACCACGAAATTTCTCACATATTGCTGGATTTAGTTCGCTGAAAGTTTCGTCGCGCCGTAGTAAAAAGACGGAAAAATATGTTTTCGCCAGAAAATTTTTCAATAAAAGATATCTGAGGTGAAAGGCGCATCTTTCCTCAAAGCTGTTCATACTCGGAGACAAATATGATTTGTGTCTGAAAATATAGCTACAGGCAAAGAAATATAACGCAAATAGAACGAAACTAGACGTATTGTATATTTCGTTTTGTTGCAAATCGGTAATGAAGCTTTGCTCAGTTTTCTCCCTCCATGCCTTTGATGAATAATATAAGTAACTTAACCTAACCGCGCACGATTCGGTGCAGAAATCAAATTTACTCCAGGTTTGCCGCAGTTTCCACGAGTTTTAATAAAGGATGTTGAAACATCCACCGTAATCTGTTTAGAATTATATCAACTTCGTTAAGTTGGATCCAGATAAAATCAACGACGACAAACATAAACAATAACTCGCAACACTGTTCATTACCATAGAGGA
Organism: Solenopsis fugax; assembly: GCA_003595255.1. Taxonomy (NCBI): domain Eukaryota; kingdom Metazoa; phylum Arthropoda; class Insecta; order Hymenoptera; family Formicidae; genus Solenopsis; species Solenopsis fugax. The sequence continues at coordinate 74,406 of QKQZ01012693.1, read as the reverse complement.
AGGAAGGGGGTCGTGGAATTTTTTAAAATAACTCAGTAAATATTAACGCGATACAATTCTTATCAATACCAGTTTGTTAGCCATAGAGTTCTACCAATCACCCTATACGTACTAAATTTTATCGGGGATATATAGAACAAACGTAGTTTACACTTTACTGAAAAGGGAAAAAAGGATGCGTTTGTGAGACAGCACAATTTGGCACAAATAAGCACAAAAGTAGTACAATGCAGCACAATTGAGAAAAATACAAAATTCAAAAAATGCGGGGTCAAATTTACACACGTGAAGAAGTAGCATTATGAATTAAATTAAATTTTTTACATATAACAAAACTCTAATAAATATTCATGCAAAAGTTTATTTCGATCCACTTGTTTAAAAGTTATTACATAAAACTGCAGAAAAATTGACTGTTTCGTTGCATAAATCTATTGTAAACCAAATTATTGTTATTTTCAGCATTTTTATTTGTTATTTTCCGTACTTGATTTCATAGCGTACTCACGACCAAAATTTTTGGTTGCTGAGAAAAAAATAATATAAACGTAAAAAATCTGCTGTTTTTAAATTTTGATAATTTTTAGCTGGTATTGTATGAGTATAATTTACATCCTTAAGAACTCAGAAATTGTAAAAATTTGTTAGAGGAAAATCACCTTTTACAGGCTCTCCTAAAGCAACACTTATTTTTCAAAAAAACATTGTACTCTATTAATACTGATAAGAACATATACTTACATATTTAAAGAAATAAAAACCCATAGTTCATACATAATAGTTTTTTTTTTCTATATAAAATCTGCTAAAAACAAATTTTTGAAAAGTGAAAATAAAATTAGTACGATTTTCTTTTGCAAATTGCATAGTTTGCAATTTAAACTAAATAATAGTAAGTATATCATTAATAATATATTAGATCATTTTACAAATGTAGCTTCCTGAAACTGTTTCATTTATATTTTTCTCTTTCATATTTTCCTTGTAGTGCGGTTTAAAACATAAAATGGCATACATTTTTCCATGAGAATATATACAATTACTATGATACAAAATCTTCAATTATAATATTAATAGACATTTCATGAATTTTTTCACATTTTTTAATACTTTAAAATAAAAAAATAGCGTTGGCTGCGACAGATCTATGTATACGTTAAAAGTGCCCCAATGTATAAAGTGGTTAAGTTCAATTCTAGCCTTTTAATTTGTAAAATTGATTAATTTTATAAATTTTATTGTTTCATAGATAGAATATATATTTTATTATTTAGTTTATCAATTTATTTTAATTCCTTTTCTATGCAGCTTTTACAAAACAAAGTTGAATTTGCGCATAATGCCATTGATGAATCAAAGAATTAAAAAGCTCTCCCATACTGTTATACCATCTGATAAAAAATACTTTCTAGTTTGTATTCATAATTATAAAGTTTAATATTTTATAAGCTTTCAGCTTTTATTTAAGAAATATTACTCGGAAACAAAGTGGCACGCCAATATTGATGACTTTTCTCTATATATTAAAATTTGCAAATTATGTTGATTCGCTGTGCCCTATATCGTAAATCGTTAGACTTCGTGGCCTTCGGACTTTGCACTTTTGATTGTCATAAGGATACATATGTTTAAGAACTACGAAGTGGTATTTGTTGAGGGTAGCGTTAGTGGCGGTTCGGTTTCAGGATTGCAAGCTCGTGCATGGCACGCAACGCGGCTTAAGCGGACGCGGTATAAACCACGTCGAGGACCGGGAAGCACGAAAAACGACAGAGAATAATGCGATCGCGCTTACGACCTTGAGGTAGAACGGAGAGACAGGGTCGCGTCAGGTGCAGGGTGCAGGACGGTCCTGTCTTCAAGGTGAACCTGCCACGTCGGCGAGCAAGCGAGCGTTGCACGCGACGACGTGTTAGAATCAAAAAGACTAATCGAGTCGCGAATACAATGCGCGACGAAGATGAATGCCATGGAAAATGCGAGCTTGTCGAGCTTCTACATAATCGCGATCTCGCTAGCATAACAAACACGAAATATACTGAAACCGAGCAACTTTCCATCAGTGTTGTGAGCATTAACGTAATAGTACATACGCATATTCAAATTGCGTTTTTTTTCTTTATCACAAGAATTAAATTTTGTGCGCGTGACTGGTTATTTATAAATTTATACGATGTGATATTAGAGCGGTATGCAAATTTCCATTAGGTAACGTTGCAAAGTTGAACGCTAAATGCAAATTACTGCATCGTAAACATTCGAATTACATTCGGTTTGGGTCTCTTATCTTATGGATCACATGAACTAGCTTTCCATCACATAAAAGTGGCTACTGAAGAAACAGCAAAATAGATTTTACGATTGTTGTTATGCATCAAATGATTTTTCAACCACTATTAATGCAAACAAACGAGTAAGAAAATTTATCGAGACGGAAATCCAATCGAAAGTTAACGCATTTCCATGACACACTTTTATATGCAACCGGTTTGAGGGAACATACATATCGGATGCAACGAGAGATTGCGATGGTGTGAAATGGTGTGAAAATGGTAACCAAATGGTAGATCGTTATGACAAAGAAGTTTTCCACTTCGAAAAGTTTGCAGTGAGAGCGCGCATCTTGCGAGTTGGTGAGAAACATTGTTTTTCGCGTTATAAAACTACGACGTCTCACTTCTGAATAATCCGAAAGCTCCATTAAAGGTGGCGGTGACGGTGACAAAGAAAAATATCTCTTCGGTCTCGCTGCGCATTTCAAGGCGAGTCACGACAGCACGCAACGCCGCGACGTAAAATTTTGTTGAGGAATCGTTTCTGCGATCGCCGTAAGGCCATGCGGAACAGAATGGAAACGAGTTTCCGTTTTTTGTGCCCGAGCGTAGCTTTGAATGTTCACCTGAGCCCCTAGGCGTGTCGCCTTTTTTTTATCCAGATAGACTACAGATATCTTATATCGCATGCTAAGGCTGGATTAATGTTGACTGCTGTGATAAGGATAGCAAAATGCGCAAATTTGTCTTAAAAAGGAATTGGCAACATGCAGAATGAAAAAGTACCTACACAGAAAAAAATGAGTATCAAATCAACAATTCATTGTTTCATGTATAAGCAAGAATATAAAATCTTCTTGGAAGAATTTGATAATCTTAATCAGACAAATTTGTTACGTGAAGAGAAAAATTTTCTTCATGTAAGCAAATTATGTCTGTTTAAGATTATAAAATCTTCCAAGAAGATTTTATATTTTTGCTTATATATGAAACAATGAATTGTTGATTTGATATTAATTTTTTTTCTGCGTACACAGAAAAAAATGACTATCAAATCAACAATTCATTGTTTCATATATAAGCAAAAATATAAAATCTTCTTGGAAGAATTTGATAATCTTGATCAGACATAATTTGCTTACATGAAGAAACAAAATTTCTTCATGTTAGCAAATTATGTCTCTTGAGATTATAAATATTTCCAATGAGATTTTATATTCTTGCTTATATATGAAACAATGAATTGTTGATTTGATACTAATTTTTTTTCTGTGTACTCTGTACGGAAAAAATTAGTATCAAATCAACAATTTTATATGTATATAGGCAAGAATGTAAAATCTTCTTTAATTAATTTGATAATTTTAAATTTCAGCAAAATATTATGCTTTTATTTCAATATTATAATTGTTATCTAAACCATATGATTATTTAGATAATCATAGTATTAAACAATTCTTGTTGTTCATTTGAAGATATTGTTATTTCTTATCTGTTGCTTTAAGAGGGCTGTGCTAGTATTGACGACTTTCCTCTAATGAATGAAGTCAAGCATGCGATTGAATGAATGAACGCGTTCGTTTGCGCTAGAAGATCTTATCTCGCGTAAGAGAGTGTGCGTGACCAAGAAGTGACTCAAGGAGCACGTTAAGGCATGTGGAATAGCATAGATATGAAGAAATGTATTTCCTTCGTATCTACTTCAGGTGGATGATACTAATCCGGAAGTAACGGCTGGTAGTACTCGGTCATTGCACGTTTTAAGAGCAATCCCCGTTAGCACGCAACGCCGCGATATAGCGTACGAAATAAATGAGAGTAATTACTAGTAGTACACGCTGCTACATACAGGTTCGACAAATTTTCCAATTTATTTATAACCCGCAATTCAAATAAAGTTTAGAGAGTTTCAATAGATATTTTGTAGTTCAGAAATACCTGAATTTGATCTTTGTCCATCATTATTCTTAAATGATATAGTACTTTGCTTCGAAATTTCAACTTCAAAATCACGGTTATTAACTTTGCGTGTTGAAAATTATTTCAAGAGGTATAATTCGTTTAGGGAGAGAGGAAGTACTGCTTTTCGGAATGCGATTATAAGCTGATAGCGCGACAAAGTTTCTCCGGCGCGTAAAACATGAATACAAAGAGCAGTTTGATAATACCAACTTTATCGGAGTAAGCCAATTTCATCCTTCACTCATCCGAGGACAAAGCAAGGCGGATAATTCTCCCTGTAACTCAGCCGTCATTTTGTTTGCGGGGAAGTTTGCGGCTAGAAGAGATTCAGGGTGGTTTCCTGGTTCTACCTGTATTAAGATTCATTTCGTAGTTTTCCAGTTTAGGCAGGCGAGAAATTAGCATGTAGTCACGAGAATTCGAGAGAATTTGCCGATCGAAAACATTATTCGGGCAATAAGTTAGATCTTTCAAATTATAGTCCGTGAGAAGGTCTCGCAGGGCATAATCTTTCAAAGCTCGTCTTGAACGATGACGTTGACAAATGTACCAGCTTTGTTATCTTCCGTGATGATTATGAGGTTACACTTCCACTTGTTTTCCCAGGCGTCGCGCATGATCACCATGAGTGATTTACAGCCGCCATTAAGCTCCTATCCGCGATACATTGAGCAATGTCCGGCATAATTCTAGAGCTGTTGTTTCCGGAGTCGTAGAGTTAACATCAAGGTGACCTGTCGGTGGATAATAAATACATTGTCTGCATCGAAAGCTTGCCGTTACTAATAGCAAGTTTCTTCAATAATTTTGTATTTAATTCTAGAGCCGTTGTGCATGAATTTTCACTCAAGTTTAATAAAGTTTTTGTTATTATAATTTTGATAATTTAAAATAACATTTAATGAAATTTTCTTTACATTTTGTTAAGATAGTGTTAGTTTGGTTATTGTAATACCTTGCAACTTATAAAATAAAAAGAAATATATGTGAAAGTTCTTATAGATGCAAAAAAAATTCAATTTTGTAACTGAATTTTTACCCATGATAATGTTAATGTAAAAAAAAGTATATGTAACACTCCACGATTAAATCTTTACGATCATCGAATTATAAAAAATTTATTTTTTAATCGGAATAGTGACCACTCTCTTTTGTTAGTTGGCGCAATTTTTTATAGATATTAATTTAGAAAAGTTACCTCACTCGTAGCAGACCTGAAACAACATTACAGGATCATGTGATGATAGTGAGAAATGTATTCGTTGCGTAAGGTATGTTACTCGCCGCGAGAGATAGTAAATACATGTGCGAAGACCGGAAGGGGGGCAATACCGCACTTCGAGTAGTGTATTTCAAGGCGACGAGGTGTATTTCAGGGTGAACCTGGCGCGGCTGGCACGCAACTGCCATAACGTGTTCAAAGCTTCAGGCACGAATGCCAAATGACAGTAAGATTTCTCGATGACCCTTATTCGCTGCAGGAAATGTAAAAAGTAAAAAGCGACGCGCGAGCAACATGAAAGTGAGTTAGCAAGCGTGACTTGAGGATTGCCAAGAACAGGTGATAATTTGTCATCTATTTATTGGCTTAGTACACCTGTCAGTTAAATACACTGTGCTATCACACATTTATGTTTGTTTATACAAGAAGTATTACTCTAAAGTTTCCACTTTCCATTGTATTACAAGAATGCTTGTACTTAGGATAACAGCTATTCATCATTCTGAAATTAATTGAATAATTTTATACACAATATCTTTAAAACATTTCTTCAAGAAAGCTGATAGTTATTAATCTGGCTACTTATTATATTTGTCACTATTATGCAGCTACATTATAATACATTTATGTAACGTTTATTAAATCGAAGGCAAATTTGTATATTGCGCAGATAGTCACATTCCTCGCAAATATAATTAGAATAGAATAGTAACGATATACTACATTGCAGAGCTGAAATCGCAAAAACGAAATTGCATGCTAACTTGAGATTTAAGATATCCGTAGAATTATCGCGAGGATTTCTTCAAATTAGAGGTCACCGACGATTTTTGGCCGAGCGAAATATACTAATTTGACGGTGAAATATGATGTTATGCACGCTCCCAAAGACCTTCGCGTGAGAACACGCATTCGTTGATTACACGGATGAGGCAAATTCGCTTTAAAGTTAATTAACATAGGAATCGTAATAAAAACATTGCTTTTAAGGTCACACTACTATACAATAATCGTGGATATCGTGAGACAATTACGCGAGAAAAATTGTAATTAATCATAGTGAAATAAAATCATGGCGAGAGTTTTATTCGTGGAGAAATCGACGTGTGATCAAGCACAATAACGCAATAATATAGAAGTTAAACTTTCGGAAGAATTAGAAAGTCAAATTTCTTTTCATTGTTATTTAAATATCGCGTAACTCAATTAACGGTTGCATACGCGTGCAATAATTGCCAAACATAGTGTTGAAACGTATTTTCGAATCGTGACGATTGACTATACCATCGCAAATCTAATTTAAATAGTGAACATGCGAATAGAATTTTCCGTTCCAATTTCTCTCTATATATTCAACGATAGCGTGCGGCGAAGGTGACGTGAGAATATGTGGAGAAACTATATAATTGATAGATTTGTTATAATGCAATATATATTCACGCACTAGGATCTATTTTAAATTTGTGTATTACAGTCAATCAACTAAAAAACAAGTCGTGCAAGCACGGTCGCGGTATATTCTACCTTTGTCACTTTCACAGAAAAATAATTAATATCAAATTAAAATTAGTATATTCTATTTAATAATTATTTCTTCATATATATTTATAAGTATAGAATTTAAAATTTTTTTAAAGAAAAGTTTATTTTGTCTAAAGAATAGCGTAATCTTAAATTTCAGCAAAATTTTTTATATTTTTATTTCAATATTATAATAGTCACCTAAAGAGCACAATATGATTATTTGGAGATATTAATAAATATCATTAAAAATTTCTTGTTGTTAGTTTGAAAATATTGTTATTTTCTATTTTATAGTTTTTCTTCTCAATTCATGAAAATTATTATTGAATAAAGATGAATATTTTTTTATGAATCTATACAAAATTTTCTTTATGTAAGCAAATTATGTATGTATAATGTTAAATAATCTTATTTCAATATTTACAATACATTTATTTTAATACATTTCGAAAATAAAGCCATTCTCAAAATAAGCATGTTCTTTCTTTCTGTGCTCATAAAAAAAATTAGCATGTTTTATGCATTTTTTTTTAAATGACGAGCCGTTTTTTTATGAATGCATAAGATTTCGATTGAAGTTACCTTCAAGCAAGCAATCTCTTTGAAGAAGTTCGACTAGAAGTACATTAGTGCGATAGTCTATTTGTGTTTTCATCACAAAGTGCTAGAAAGGTCAATAATTTGGAATAATGCCGATGGTTTTATCGAGTATACTTATATAGAGGAAGTATCAAACTTTCGTAATTGCGCGGTTATCTCGTTCAAAAACAAATTATCGTCACTGCAGACGCGCCGTTTCCGCTGGAAATGTCAGCTGCGCACTAACGACATACTAGCGCGAAAATTATTGACATGCGAACGAATAAATACATTCTGATATTTTTCTGCCGGACAAAATTGCGCCAACGAGTTTTTCGTATGGCTGCCGAGTGTATTGAATTACGAAAGTAATTACAATTTCAATTAATTTCGATCGAATCGAATCTATTGCTCTTAAAAACAGAGAGATAGCGAAAAGCATTATTCTTTGATATACAAATAAGTAATCACAGCTCAGTATATGCAATCGTAATATACTATATGCAGAAGATCATAACGAGTATTTATGCGAAAAAAAAGAGTTGCAGCAATAAGAATTTGTATGAGGTAGCTAAATTTCAATTGTATATAGCTAAAATTTAGCTACCATACACAAATTTTTGCTGCTGTATCTACCTACAACTAATTTTTTTTTCGTGTAAGTTAGTTGTAAATAATATAAGTATAATTGATTCCAAAATCATGAAACTAAAACCTTCATAGATTTTACCGTCTCTTGATATTCATTATGCGAAGAAGTTGGTAGTTCCAATATTATTGAGACAATGAGTTTCAATGACAAAATTCATTGTTCATTGATCACGTCTATTTAGATGACTCAATATTACAATGGATAGGGTATTATATTAGGATATTATAATATCCCATTAACTAATACATAATTAAAAAAATGAAAGGATGAATAAAATATATTTTCGCTTTATAACAAGAAACGACGTTTTGACCTTTAATCTCTAACTATTTAATAGGACAGTGAATTTCATAATTGATTGCGACTGTTTGGGAGAAGATTTATTTGTAGCATCTAAACACTGGTTAAGCGTCTTAATCCATGGTCACAAAACTTTGAATATATTTGGACAATTATCTAGCGTTATGATATATTTATTTATTTAGTTGTAACGGATGTAACTTACGATTGTTAAACACTGTTAACATATGATGCTGAAGAAAGACAAGTGAGTCCGAAACATTTATGAATAATGTTTTATTCTCATATTGTTAGTTTCATGATTTGAGATCAATTATACTTATATTATTTACTAAATTTAATTTTTTTTCTATATAGTGATTTGCGATTATTGATTAAATTATGACGCTTACATCCTGCATGTTAGAAAATAACGATAGGTATTCTTTTATATACGCGTTTTAACCAATATCGACCTAGAAACAGTTAAACCTTTTTTTATCTACGAGGAAAGAAACGGCACTGTTACGTGCATCTATTTGTATTACGAAATCACTCTGTCAACACGCCCGCTGGGAATCGATGTCAGGGTTACCTCGATGCTTGTAAACGTCGATAAATCCACTGCGCGCGCGAGTCGGCTGATCGCATCCGGCGATAAAGTTCAGCCCCTTGCGACACGCGGAACGCGAAATACCTGCGATAAATATCGGTGCAAAATTCATCGATCTTGCTGGCGGTAATCAACTGTTTTCGTGCCTCATAATTCTATTCGTCGCTAATAATTTCGACTTTGAGAAGTCAATGACCGATCCTTCGAAAATGTCATTGTCTTTGAATAAATAACGTCACCAAACTTCTTAGTCTTTCCATTAGACTTGAATTTTTTGACACTATGTAAAAATCAAAAATTTCGTTCATGAATTCGCATTTTCCGATAACTTATATTATTACAGAGTAATAATTAATATCTATTTGCATCCATGCAAATTAAAAAGATTATATAAAAGGTCATTTTACTCGAAGAATGGTCTGATAAGAATCACCAATCTCAAACTCAAAGAGATACGAATTTTCATTGTCGCGCAGTATATCGCCTCTTTATTTGCCTGAATGATGAACTTGACCCGTTCGCGTTGCAACTTCACTCATGTATGCAAATCGCGAGACTTGGAGGCAGGAGGAGCGGTGAACGGCGAACATTTTCTAACGAGAGCTCGCGAAAAGTGTCAGACAAAGGCGAGTCTCTCTTTGTATACCGAGTCGCTCGTTGCCTTATGCAAATTTCGTGCCCCGTCGACAATTCGCCGCTGTACTGTCGAACACCGTTGGACAATTTCCAAACTGATATCATCCATATTCTCTAACACTATCAATACGGAAGTTCTGAAAAGATCGGTGAACTGCTCGCCATAATGAGATTCTTGCAGATTCAGCCTAGCGACTCATCAACCGCATAAATTTTCCAGTGAATTAAACGATTTCCTCTATAATCTCTCAACTTTGCTGCGTGTTTGTTACCGTGATCAAGCCCGAGTTTTTACGTGCAATTAACAGATAAATGGCTAGGATCAATTTTATCTAGCGCGCCGGCTAATCTTGTGTTAAATCCTTGGCACATTGAGCACAGAATTAATTAATTAAATCCGAATGACGGTAGTTAAACACCGCGCTCGCGACGTCTCGCAAAACTACGGGTAAACCGCAACCGTGGATAAACACGTCAAGTGAAGCTGTTAAGAGAACGCGACATCCCGTCGACCTACAACTTCTAATTACGTGTCCAACCTACGGTCATTATTTCTAATACAAATTTTGTGTAGGCGTTATTACTAGCCAGTTGTTACTACATATATGTTCACATTTGAACTGATCGTAATTTAATCTACACAGAAAAAGTTAATATCAATAATCATTGTTTCAATTATTATATGCAAGTAAGAATCTTAAATCTTTTCAGAATAAAGATAAATAAGGTAATTTCAGATAAGAATAAAATCTTGGTTGTGAGGAAAAAAAGTTGTCAACACTTGATTAAATTTCTTCAGTTCAAATTATATTTATATATTTAATTTAAATACTTAAATTGAAGAAATTTAACCGAATTGAAAAATTTAATCAAGTTAATAACGTTTTTTCTAAGTGTTTATTCATTAATAATACAGTTGAACAAAAAATGACTTTTTCGATCACTAGAATAAGGTAAAAACGTAACGTTAATCCGGAAACTCTTAAAAAGATTTTATATTTTTGCTTATGAGACAATGATTATTAATTTGATACTAATTTTTTTCTGTGTAATTATATGAGGATTCTGAAATTTTTTGTAACTAGCACTACCCTCGACAGTTCAGCAGATCATGGTGAACTCTTTGAACTTTTTTTCAAATTTCTAGTCATATATACCTAATAATAGAAGAAACAGTATAATGAAGCGGCCAATTGGATTGCGACGCGTACGAATGGCCCCTACGGGCGTCGCATAGAAGGCCATTGCATTATGCGGCGCACGATATTCGTAATTGGTTGTTTGTACATTCGCTTAACCAAACTGTACTACCATACGTTTTTGTCCCTCCACGTAATTGAATGCGATACAAAGGACAATGTGACCGCCTGTCCGGTGGATACTACAGATGCACAGACGAACATGTCGATGGAAGATGATTGTTTAACGGAACATCCAACAGCAAGCGTGAACTGCGCCATCGAATGCAATCATAGTTAACGCGACGCACGTATGCAGTCGCCTATGCGTATGCACTGTACATATACGGACAGAATGTTCTTTTAGTATTAGAAGTACAACTTAATTCTCCTTTTTAAAAAAAAATATATTATTTACTTATAAAAAAACGAATAATCTTTCAATCTTCGAAATACTCTCCGTTACTTTCTATACACTTCTACTATCTTTGAGATAACTGGTGAAATCTGCTTCAGAAGAAGGATGATAGTTTTGAGTTGATAAACTCGTCGATGCTTTTGCTGATTTTCTCGGGACTTGAGGTGAAAATCAACCAAGTGATGTTGCGGGGATCGAAAAAGATGGTAATCCGAAAGGGCAAAATCTGGAGAATACGCCGCGTAAAGGAGAATTTCCCGGCCTAAGTCGGAGATGACTTCCAAGATTGTTTTTGCCGCGTATTGTCATAAGTGGAATTCGACGACCCGCCTTTTGAATCCTATCAAGCTTATGTACGTTTCGAAATCGCTTGCCGGCTCACTGCAAGCATATTGGCAAGCTTTGATTGAATCTGACAAGGATTTTCTTCCAAAAAGTGTTCCAATTCTTCGTCTTCAACTTTCTTCGATTGTCCAGGGCATTCTTCATCTTGGAGATTGAAATTGCCATCCCAAAACTTTTGAAACTATTTTTTTCCATGTACGCTATGTGATATAGCATTTTCATCTAAGGCCGAGCAAATCATTTCTTTAGCCTATAATAGCTGGCATTTTTCTTTAGTTGAAATGCGAAAAGGATGCAGAAGGATACCTCAGATGCTGCTTTTCGAACGACATCGCTTTTACTACTGTTTCTTGAGATTACATCAGCAACGCCGTCAATTATTATACTTCGTTTTAAAGTTAAAGGATGACGACTATACGGCGGGAAAAAAATTAAATTTGAATAGGTGTTGTATTAGTTGATTAAATGTGGGGGCCGAGAATTAAGTTGTACACCTATGTAATATTTACCCTCACAATTATAATAAGTAGGCCAACATGGACTTGCAAAAATTTTACTATATTTTTAGTAAAATTTAATAAAATTTGGTTAAATCTTGTTATCGCGATTTTGAGGATAAATTTTAACAAAATGTTATTTTATATTACAAAATAGTTTGATCATCAGTTTTACAAACATTATTACATTTTACTAAAATTATAAGATTCTTCCAAGTCCGTGTTGCCCCACGGCTACTATGCTTTTAAGGATAGAAAAAATTCTAACAATAAGAGAAAGTTTTCTCCGTGCACACACGCACGCACGCACGCACATACTCGTACGCACGGGCACGCGGGTTGAGGTTATTTATCGATTGGGCAAGTCTGACCTAACACTGACACACTTCACTCGCGAGGTCTGACCTCCGTTCTACATCGCAGTATCGACCACCCCCATAGCCTTATGATTTACACAATAAATTTCCCTCCACCATTTGCCACCCTGTGACGCGGCCATTTGCAGGCTTGAGCTACGCGCGCGAACCATCTTCCGGATTAACGTCATTTCCCGGTATGGGGGAGAGTCGGGGAGGGGAGGAGGAAGTTAGCAGATACGGCCAGCCATTGCCAGCCACAATTTCCTGGTCGGGCTAATGGAAGGCACCTGTTTCACTTTTTTTTTTATCGCTCGTGCCGGGGATTCGCGTTCCGGAAATAAATATTGCCCCGCGGATTTTCTCGTAATAGTTATTGTTTATCTGTATAATTTCTCCTGTTGCCTGAATCTTTCATAAGGACGGGGGAATAACTTGAGTCCCACTGAGTATCAAAATTCACGAACAACTTGCTTTTAATGAGGCCTTCCGTAATTCCAATAAAATTTTAATGCTTCTCGAATGGGATTAAATTTGTGCGACTTAATCTGCAGCATAAATTTTTAAAGAAAATAGCTTTTTTTAACTCTTATTAACTCTACAGTGTGAAATAATTTCTTAACCAATCCGCATGTGTTTGGAAATTAAAATATATAGTACGATAAATGTGATTGATGACAATATGCAGCTCTAACGAATTTGGACCGATTAATCAAACTTGTGTGATGTGTTAAGCCCGTTAACATGTGGCTCGCCCACAATGATGGAATCTTGGGGCCCTGGGAGAACCGGCACACCCCCGCCGGGTCTACCGCCGCTGCCGCCGGGCGGCAGCAACAACAATGGTGGCGCAGCAACGTCGGCGACTATCCCAAGCGTCATACCGCAGCCCGGCACTACTGCTCCTATCGCGAGTCCCGAGGGAGTGAGCGACGTAAGTAGAAAAAGCGCATCCAACAGCAATTCGCGAGCTCACGCGATCCTGCCAAGATCGCGATCAGTTAACGTGGCAGTAATTAAGTGGCATCATTAGTAATGCATACGTATGAATGAGGCTGTAATGGACGGTGCTTATTTAATTTTCACACGCGAACAGAGTGCGGAGCAATTTACTACGCTCTCAATTATTGTCTGTGGAAAGTAACCGTTTCAAATTTTCAAACTATTAAGGAAGTTCTTCAATCTTTTCACATAATATAAGATCTTGATTAAATCAGAGTAAGTTTATGATTAATATTATATATAAGTATATTATTGAATTTACTGAATATTTTTGTACCGTATATTTTTCTTTAAATAACTTTCTAAAATGACATTGAGGCTAATGGGAAGCAGAGTTTTTAATAATTTAATCGCAAATAAAATATAAGAATTTTGAAAGACTACACTAAGAGAAATATTTTGGTGAAATCAACAAAAATTTAATTAAATAGTGATGAAATAAATTTTGTAGTTACTATCAAAAACTTAGTTACATTTAACGAAACGTTTGATTAGTTGTATGAAAATAATTGTTTAGTTAAGTTTGTTTACAAATTGTTTGGTTAAAACAATTACATATTTAATAATTATAACTATAAAATTCATTTAATCACTATTTAACTAAACTTTGATTGATCTCACCAAATATTTTTCTTAGTGTATATTCATAAGCAATTAAGTTTGAAGTACACCTTAAAATAAAAAAAAGAAGTTTTATTGCATTTTTCGTGTAAGAGTGAAATGTTAATGAATTATTCAGGTTTCTTTAAATACGTCACACTAGTAAAAATGTGGCAATATGTCGTTATTATATTTAAATATAAACGTTAATATATTTCATGATAAACAATTTTTCAATTTTTTTCACATCAATATTTATTAATATTATTAAAAAATACTGTTTAAATTTAAAAATACCGTTTTTTATTGCTTGAATTTTGTTTATTAGTTATTATTTTGAAAATGACAATATCCAAAGGTTAAATGTTAAAAAATATATGAATAAAAAGTCACATGACTACTCTTTGCTAAGTTGAAGAATTATATAATTATAATTATATAATTCTTCAACTTAGCAAAGAGTAGTCATGGCTGTATACAGCTTTTTTGATATAGCGAACAGTAGCAAGAGAAGGGACGTAGAAAGGAAAAGTAATTATTAAATATTTTCCCTAAAATTTTGGATTATGGTCATTTGCACGAAACGTTGACAATGATGTGCTATATTCAACGTTATATTCAACGTTAATTAACAGTATTTCTGCTGAAGAGAGACTTTGGTAAAATCGTCCGCCGAGTTTTAATAAAACACCCGTTTTAATCGCGTTTTCCAAACGTACCCTCGTAACGAATGCTAAACGTGCGTTCAGCATGCACGTGGCGGTGATAGCCCGAAATTCCGGCACAAAGTTTTGCCATTGGCCACGACTGACACGTAGGTAGCTGCGGACCAGGCAAAGGTTATCGCACGGACCGTACACGAGTTAATAGCGCATGCATGAGTCGCTACCGTGTAATTCGAACACATGTTCACAGCTCTCGTTCAAGAGCAAAACTATCTCACCTACCTATCTACTCTAGCCCTTCTGTTGATTTCAATTTCACGAGCACGAGCTGGACGTAATGGACACTAGTCAAACTGAGCTAATCGACTGTACGTGTCCAATACGTTGCTTCGATTACTCGATTTTTAAGGATAATAGCTGCTGCACTGGTGACGTAGCATTGCAGGAAAAATCCATTTTTCTTAGATCCCCTTTAGAGAAAACATTTTAAAAGAAATTAGAGTTTCTCATAAAAACCAAATAAATCTTTTTTTTTTTTTAAATCCATTAAATTTTCTCTACACGGAGAAAAAATTAAGGTTGCCACGACAATAATAATATTATTTTTCGCTTACTCATACAAATGAATTATAGAAATCATAATACTCTGAAAGTGATCTATATGGTTCAACCCTAGCGAGTGTAGCTGTTATAATTGTAATCTAACCGTAATCGTATTATCAGATGATAATAAAATGTTATTAGAAATACAATAGAATCTGTTCACATGCAGTACTTAGCAGCAACCCAAGCAATAATTTAATAGCGTATGGACGTCCAAACGACATCCCGTTCTTCATGCACGGACGTCATTTAACGTATCGAACATGACCCGAATACGTCCCGGTACATACAATATATCATCCAATAGACATCGTTAGGACGTACAGTGTAAAGCCCAAATACGTCTAATTCTGATAACATGTATATTCAAAAGACGTCGTAAAAACGTCTTTGCGACATTTTTTAAATATGTGTACTGTCGTTATTGTATTAAAAAAGGTCTCGTGTTTTCAGGTATCGCAAAAGTCGGGAATCTGGGAGGGCGCGAACTCGCCTTCGGGGGGTGTCGTGGAGGGTCCTTCACGAAGTGTCTCTCACGCGGCGAGTTTGGACGCTATCTCGAAGCGAGCCGTGAAACCGGAAACGCCGAGAGTTCCTTGTCGCAGTCTCACCTGCAGCGTTTGTAAGTATATGATGGACTTCCACTGTACATTCATTTCTCGTCCATTTTTCGTGTCGCGAGTTGCCTGATCTGGCATTAACGCGCTTTCTGTAAAGCGGTGTTATATTTTATGACCGACAGTATATATGTTTGTTCCCCTAGCTACGTGACTAGTTGCGTTTCATTTACTGCAGAATTTTACCTTTCTAAAGTTTTACCATTGATTGATTGAAATATATCGATCTTCGAATTATATCGATCAATTGCGAACAATTTAAACGAATAGTGTAGCCCTGCAAGGAAATATCGCAATCACTCTTGATTATTTGAAAGATAATATGATTGAATAGAGTTTTGCCTTATTGTTTCGCTGTCCATGACTTGGCCTGCGAAAGATTTCGTTTAATATTCAATTTAAAAAAACAGATATTTCAATGTCGTGATTGCAATTTGGTTCAAAAAATTCCGCTCGCATTTATAATTGCAATATATGATGTGTATCATCGTATGTGTGTATCGCGGTTAAATAATAATTTATGATAACGCGAATAATAATAATAATATTGCATGCGATGTTTCATGCCGCGGATGTTGACAGATAGTGACCATCTGGCCTTCCGTGCCGTACATTGCATCGCGAATAAAGAGCATTCTATAACGACGCGAACTATATGTATATCGACACATGCAGTTCATAGGAGCGCGAGGCGAGGTCTTGCATGCTTGCAGATAGAAACTGATAGATAAATGTTTTTTCCATTTGCTTTGTCTCTCCCACTTGCGTTAGTTACGGAGAAAAAAAATTCTTGCCCAACAAGAGGCGATTTATTCTTATAAAAAAGAATTAGATTTGTTCTTTCTTTTAAGTTTCAAGTATCTACGACCAATTTTTAGTATTTTTGATAATAACGTGTCTCTCCATTTATCTTACATTAACGCATATGAGATTGAAATCAAAATCGTGAAACAATACTGTGTGCTTGATAAACTTTTACTCTCTCAAAAATGATAAATTTTATTTCTGAAGAACGGACTTCAAAGTAGTACAATAATATTTATAGCTAAAATCTGGCAGATTTAAGGATGTATCACTCGTACAATCTCAGAAAAGTAAATTATTATAAAATTGGAAATATGTTCATATTTGTATCTTAAATAAACTATATACATATGAGAATAATGAATAACCCTATGCTTTTATTTAATAATATATTTTTATAGTTTATTTAATTTGTTGTTTAAAATAAATTTATTTTAAAGCACTAACAAAAATTTAATCTTTTTATGCCAGTATTTAAATATTTAAGATGATTTATGCAAAGTTTCATTCAACGATGTTGAAATTAACTGTTTTATAAAAATAAGCAAGTGAATAAATTTTGTTTACAACAAATCTCTGTGTCGCAATAAAACTTCACACAAATCATCTTGAATACATAAAGTGCTTAGATAAAAAAATTAAGTTTTTTGTCATTTCTTAATTATATTAAGCTGAGGCAAAAATATTTTTTCCTATTTTAAACTTTGGCTTAATTTCTACATTAAAGTTATAATTGTGTTCATGTTGCATCATTTTCAAGTAGATTCCTCTCTGTTAATTATGCTAGTAATTTTGTTCTCGTTAACATTGTGATCAATTATTACTATTATTAAAGATAGAAAAAAGCAATTTTGTAAAAATTGTTCTGAGAAGAAAAGCACGATCCAAATAAAAGTCCCAAACATTTTTTGTAGCGATTCCAACACTCACTTCTTTCAAAAATCGTATAACATAACATTGCGAATATGTAACTTTTAGTTTTTTATTTTGAAAAATTTATTTCACGTACAAATCGACTTAATAACATCTAACAAGAATCTTATTCATGGCGTTACTTTTTGTCCATTTATAAGCAATGCCATCAAGAGGTGCGGTCGCGTCTCGAGCCAAGTGAACGCGAAGCGAAGTAAAACAAATTCTATCACCATGTAGCGAAATGTTTCTTGTCATTTATGAAAATCAGACACAAACTTTTACAATTATCTCATATTTCCATTAAAATACCTTTCTATTTCTTATTGAAATAATTTCTGATTCAGATACAAAAACATCGCTAAATTTTTTTATATTACTTTCAAATAAAATATAGATAATTTATAATTTTTTCATAACTTTTATAATATTTGAAAAATACATCCTTATGACGATTTTTAGTAGTCATGAATTAGTCAACAATCATTAGTGAAGTATCAAGGATTACAATGAGCATTCGACAGTCAGTATGTAATCTTTGTCAAGAGTGTGAAGTTTATCTAGAACACAGAAACAATGCGAAAACGTTCGGTTCACCATCTAGGAGCATCCGACTATCCCTAACGTCACCGATAATACGTAAACGACAATTCTTGAATGTTGAGGAAAAGGAGTATAAGTCACAAATGTGAGTTTTAAGGCATAGAGACGGCAACAAAGGATCGGGGAGAAATGCCAGATCCTGCCAGAGTTCGCGCGTCTATTTTTAGTACAGTCACTGCGTAGGAAGGTACCCTTCACAAAGAGGGTGTGTGTTCTAAAATAAGTAACGTTATAACGCAGCGCATGTAAATATGTCTACACATTCAATTAACGCGAAACAGCACTAATTAAGTTTTATGCAAGTAAAAATAACTTATGCGCAAGTATATATAGCGCGAAAACTTTCTCGCTTGAAACGCTATCAAGAGCTGTAGCTTTACTAGAGATGGAGTTGTATCATTTCATATACGTATCGCAAAACTTGTAATAATTTTTAGAATATGCTTGTCTAATATAATTATAATTTTTTATTCTATTTTAAGTATGGGGGAAAAGAGAGATGGATGTATTTTATATTAAATATATAATGAAACGAAGATAGCAACGTCTCTGTGTTACCGAAGACTATACTCTTCTTCCTTAACAGTAAAGAATTTTGATAGAGATATGATCCGATCCTTTTCTTCGATTTTTTACATTGTCGCCTTTGCAGCCTGATAGCGATCCTTTCCTCTCCTTACGAGCTGTCAATCCAAAATCAAACCTTAGTAAAACTATTTTAGTAGCGGGCCGAGGGAGCGAACACGTCACCCTCGAGCGACGACCAGCGACAGTCGATAATCTGGCCGAAGGTAAAACAGGAGGGAGCAACCCTGCTCTTTTGGTTTTCCTTTAACCGACCGCGAGTCAACCGGCGAGCTTGCACCCCTTTATTACAACTTACCAAGCGCTTGCAGCTTTCTTGTTATCATGAGCTTACGAGAACTAATTAATTTCGTACTACTTGTGTCCGACTGAGCTTTCATAGGCTGTTTCTACTACTCACCACTTATACTACTAATAATATTTATACTGTTACTACTATTTACTACCTGTATCATTTTGATTTACAATATACCAGTATTTATATTTCACCATTTGAAAGAATTCTAAAGAAGTATATCACCACTTTATACTTCTACCGTATGATTATCAGAGGAGCACTATAGCCTCGCTCGATCAGCCATTTTATACTCGCAAACCTGAGGATGTCCAGATGTTTCCGCATACGTCTAGATGTCTTCAACTGTACTAACATGAAATAACTCGGTTTTTTACGATAATGTGATAATTTGCAACTTGCACAAGTTTCATTTATTCATTCATTAAGCTTAATCGATAAAGAATTTGCACGCGAAAGATGCATCCTTCTCGAAAAAGAACCCGGATCACTTTCTAGCCGATGACGTAAGTTTACGTAAAAATTTTAGTTCCACTCATTTTGCTTTTTTTGAAATGTAATATTTATTTAGAATGATGAATATTCCGTATTCGTTTCATATCTTGTAAATATCTTCGTTCATGTTACTGATCTATTCTCGTCTTGACTTTCACTTTTTCATGCCGAATACAGGAAGTAAACGAGCGTGAAACACAAATAAACAATTTGCTTCAAGATTGTTCACATTCAACGAAGAAAGTTGTTCATTTGTATTTATTTATTTGTTTCATTTGGCCCCGACAAATTTTCCTCAATCAATTGAAAACAGCAAGGATTGAGAATTCTATTCGAGTACATTTGGCTGATTGTAGATGAAATTCCTACGCTTTTCCTTACAACAAGACAAGAATGATTAAGCATTCGTGGCTTCGTTTACTTAAACGCAAATATCACGATGCATTCGGAGCATTTGCCCAGAATGCCATTACGTACTACTGATCGCACAGCCATGTGAAGCGCGTCTAATCGCGGGGCCGCGATCAACAACAATTGCCATATGTCATTGTATAAATCATCAGCAAGACGACTTCACCATTATATACATATATTACATATAGTACTTAATGTAGCATATAATTAACGCATCGACACGCGATATATAACCGTCTTGCGCGACTTTTACGAACAATGAAACGACCTCTTTTTCACAGGTATGCAGCTTCTAGTGCGGATTAACTAACTTTTTTATTAACACATCTCTGAACGCTTCTAGAGAGATATAGGCTCGGTTACTTATCCATTCGTCGAGCTGCTCATAGACATCGAAGCGATCACCAAAATATGATCTTCGTGTTTAATATTATTATTTGCAAAATATATATACAGGGTAGTCCTTAAGTTTTCTTAAATATTTTAAGGAATGTTTCCTCAAATTAATTCGAGACAAAATTTTCATATGACCATATGTTCGAAACGACTTTATTTTAAAGATACACGGTTCCTTCAAAATTGAAAAAAAAAATTGTTCCAATAATTAATATTAGAATCAAGACCGCGATCTGTATATGATACAGTTATAATAAAATCAAGAAAGATTAGTAAATATAGTCATAACAAGCTTTTATTGCTGAAAAAATGATTCTTGTGTGATCAAATGTTATTTACAATACAATGTTGAAATTAATTATAAAACACCGCCTCTTTAAAACAGAACAATAATGAAGAATTCATTTGAACGTGGTATGATCGTTTCGTTGTATCATTGTACATTAGATTAGTATGCGTATTGTTATAAAACTTATATAATCGGAAGAATTATGTCGTTTAAAACATGTATTACTGCTCACACGTGTGCCTGTATTTGTAATATATTAGGTAATATACTATCAGCTTCTTTTATAATCGTTAAATACGTCGATTAGCGATGTACATAAATATGATTGGTCTTGTGACTT
Source organism: Solenopsis fugax (assembly GCA_003595255.1). NCBI lineage: Eukaryota > Metazoa > Arthropoda > Insecta > Hymenoptera > Formicidae > Solenopsis > Solenopsis fugax. Next base: position 53,252 of record QKQZ01012693.1, on the reverse strand, counting down.
AGCTGATTAGACTCACCGTCGCCAGTTTCAAAGATTCATTGAGATTCGAATAGATTTGATCTGATCGAGCCTGTATTTCGTGCCTATAGATTTTGGATTAACGATAATGATGATATCACTTCGCCTCTTTCGCGTAGCACTATTTGTAGAGAGACTTACATTCGTTATTCGTTTTTTGTAGCAGCGAAACATTCGAAAATATTTCCTGGCGTCGCTTCTGAAAGCGATTTGCAGAAATGGCGGACGTCCAGGGAGAGGAAGTCACCGTCTCTAAGTCAAATGGGTCCGGACTCCATCAAACACAAAGTAAGTTGTAATACAAATTGAAAAAACAAAGTAAGTTATTTACTATGCTCAAAAACACAAGGATCATCCATTAGTTTCAAATTCTTACAAGTGAAGGCACTCAATTCGAAAATTTAAAAAATTATAAAACTTTGGCAGTACATAAAGGATATTCTGATGTGCAATAACTTTTTTTTCTTCCCTTTACTTTAAAAGAGTATAAAATGATTTTAAAAGTTGAAAAAAGAAGGAAGTTTTTTTTTGTTTTTGTTTATTATTGATCAATAAAAGAAGATAGAACAAAATTTCATTGAAAAATTTTATTTCTTTTAATAAGATTTAGAGATTATAAAAAATTGAATCGAAATATATAATTGTAAAATAATAAAACAAAAACAAAAGATATACCAATTTTCAAAGGTTGATTTTACTCCTTCAGGATAAATTTGGACAGCAAAAAGAAATAGTTTATTACAAATAGTTTATCAGATTATTCTTTATGTATTGGCAAAATTTCATAACTTTTTGAATTTTCAAATTGAGGACCTTTCCTTGTTAGTTCGATTATTTTTTTATAATTAAACATGGAATTAAACTTAATTAATACGTATAATAGGAATGAATAAATATATTTTTAAATATTTTATCATCTTCAATATTTGTTAATGCTTTACATCATTACAGTTTTCCTTACAAGACAATGGATCTGCGAAATACTTTCAAGGAGCAATGCACACACCAAATATGGGAGAAAAAGTTGCTCAGGTAAGTGAAATATTTTAATACCGTAACTAGTAAGTATCAACATTCTCATTAATTACAAATAGACTCCAGAAATTGAGGAAAAAGTTCCAGAAAAGTTCGAAAAAACATAGGGGTTGAAAAACGTGTATTTCTATTAATCATTACGTAGAATTATCTATAGAGATAATAAATAATCCAGAAAGATAATAGATTCTTTATTACATGTATAATGTAATTCGTTTGTTACATAATCATGTAGAAAGTCAGTTCAAATTCTCATGATATCTCTCAGGAGTCTCTCATGATATTAGGAACGTTTCGGAGAGTGCTAGGAAATTAAAAGCATCAAGCGACATATTTATCCGATATTAATTGAAATTGGCGTAAATCACGTTCCGGAAATGAAAGCGTCAGCCATTCCCTGGGTCAAAGATACCTTCGCCTACTTGGAGCAATTCAGTTTCGTGAATTAAAGATAGGATTTGCCGAGAAGTTAAATCTCATTTGCTGATACCAACCAAGTAAAATGTGTTTTCATCACGAAATGCTCTCGTCAAATTAATGAATTTTTGATGGCTCCCTGGAACATTTCAAGATGAATTTTTTTGTGTTTTTTTTCTACAGGAAACAAATTACGCAATTGGTATAATAAGGAATGTAATTTATGTCTGCGTGTTATTTTGAAAAATTAAAAGTTAATAAGTAATTAATTAAGCAATAATTGCGAGATCAGTAATATTAATAGAATAACATACATATATAATTATTTGTATTAATAGAATATACATAATTATTTGTAACGTAATTTAGTGTCAAATTACTGTGCAAAAGTTTTCTTTATGTATTCGCAGATTTTTCTGATCGAACAAAGGATAAAATGACCTCTGGAAGTAAGTAAAAATGTTTTTTGAATCTGATTCTGACCTGTAAAGTTTTAATTTGTCGGGAAAGTATATTCAAATCAAAATATAAAGCATATCATTCCTATTAATATATAAAAAATATTAATGTATATTAATATATAAAAACTATTAATATATATTAATATATAATATATATTAATACATATATTAATATTAATATATAAAAAATATTATGACAACGGTATAAACGGTTAATAAAAATGTAAAACTATAATAAAATAAACAATATTAAATAAAAATCGATCGATATGTGAACACAAATAAGTGAAGGTTTTTATTCAGTCAAAGTAGATCTTGGCACTGAAAATACTTTTTGTGCAAATCTAACTATTATTAATAGTAGTAAATACTACAATAGAATGCCAAATATTCTGAGAAAAGATCTTTAAAAGATGTAATAAACAACAATGCTTTCAAGTGCCGTAGTTTTAAAACAGTTTCCCGGTGTCTTTGTTTTTAAAAATTAATTTCTTTTTTTTTTATCAAGCAGAACCTGTATTATTAGAGATAAGAGCATTATCACATTTTACTATCGGGAAAACATGAATTAATATATTCGTGAAGCTGAATAATTTACGGTACTAGATGTTTAATAATTTTGTATGTTGATTTTCATACTTTCCCAACAAATTAAAATTTCTTGAATGTCAGCTCAAAAACTAAAAAAAAAAAACATCATTTTTACTTGCCACTCCAAGGACGAAAATCGGTTCATTTTATTCATCCTTTCTCATCAATTTTTGTACATCAAGTCAATTTGGATTATTCATCATCGCAGAAGATAATAAACAAGTTCTTTTTTTAATGAAACGATATCTACTCGTTTCACATTTAGAACATGACTGCAGGCGATGCATGAGAAATGCGATAGGACGTGCGAGCTTTCAAATATTTAGCAGGACAGTAATGCAGGGAAAAAGGGGGTGGATAGAGAAACGAGGTTGTTTACATACCGGTGTACTTTTAACACACTGCCTTACATTATACGGCCCTGACTGGCGCCAATCCGACTGCGCCGCAGTCTCGTAGGCGGAAATCTCCCGCAGCGTGGGATTTTCGCAAAATGACGTTTTAAAGCGAAATACCTACCTCGCTCGTCGCGGGAATAAAAAGCTTCGAAAAAGATATGCAGTAGAAAAGGATTTCGCAAATTAATATTATCGGTGAAGCGCGAAATTGGAAAGCGTCTCGCATGATAAATCCGTACATGCCACGCTGAAATAATAACGTTACAATGCATAGTTCGCTCTCTTCATGTTAATGCCAAAGTCATCAGATGAAGAAGGAAATTGCATCGTGACATGAAGACGCAGGGCTTTAAAATAAAATGGAACAAAGAGACAATCGTGTATGACATTAAAATTTAAGGAGATACTAAAGTTGTTAATTTTACCGACTAAACAGAGACTTATACAATTTACAATACATATACGTACTATTTACGAAACATCAATGCGTATAAGTAAACTAAAGAATTAGATCAATTTGAAAAATTTACTCAAATCAACAACTTTTGATCTGAATGTATCGTACAGTAAACTGTACTCTATCGCATGTATTGCTCCTCTGTTATGTTTGTACGTAAGGTAATGTTCAGTGCAACATTTTATGCACGGAAAATAATTTTCCTAAGCACAATTCATAATCGATTTTTTCGCAATTTGCTCTAAACATTGTGATATTAGAGATAGTATCGATCTAATGATAAGTGTGTGAAGAATTTTAAGTCAATCAAGTGTCTTCGTATTTTAAGGGAATTGGAAAATACTTTGAATACACGTAATTATCGCGACACGAAACCTTACTCTTGCATGCATGAAACAATTAAGATTAGATTAAGGGTTTATTTCCCTTAACGTTGTAACTGTCTCTTGAAACATGCCGTACTTTGTAATATGCAAATCCAATTTGTTCAACAAAGTCGTGCAAACTCATGGGCTTCCAAGAAGTCGTAACATATATATTTATGCGTCACTTTAACATTGTCATAACTTAGATCATTACTTCGCGTTATTTCGAACGAACGTCTGAATTATGGACGCTTATTCCACCAAGTTGCAAACGGCATTTCAGCAGACGCGACCATAATTTCGCGGCAAAGCTTAACGGGAGAAGAGCTCTCGTCGCGTTCTCAGTTATTTATATAAACCAGAATAGCCACCGAATCTCCAATATATCGATAATCGATACTGCAACATTGCAGAGATTTTTATCATGTGCTCAGGTGTTGTTACAATAATTATATCAACGCCAATAAATCAATTTCCCCGGCTTGCAGCAGCGCTGACGTTTTTCATCGGAAGGTACGTTTTAAGTTGCGCAGGAACTATGTTTTTCTTTATTTTGCAAATGCGCGATATAATCTGCTAACTTTGATATTATATGACGAAATATTGTTATATTTATTGACATAAGTCAATATCCATAAACGTATCATAGAAAATTCTCTCAAATTTCAACGCAAACTTGAGACATTTGTTTTTATATACGGAAAGGTCTTGTAAATTATCTACAAATTTTGCTGGACATTTGCTGAAAATTTTGCTAGATTTGGAAATTTTTTTTTAGACTATTAAAGTAATTATGTAAGACGTGCTCAAACTGATTATTCAAATGTCAAAACTTTTTGCAACGTTGCTTGAGCATTCTTCATCATTAAAATTAACATACATACATGTATGATCATAAAGTATATGTACAACATAATTAAAATCAAGAAAAAGTCGATAACGATCATAACGAATCTTAGTGCTCAAATAATAATTTTTAAAATGATTTTATATGGAGAAAAGTCACCAATATATACTCTTTAGCATATTTGTTTTTGGATAATATTTCTTAAATAGCTAAAATTAAAACTTTCTAAAATATGAATACAAAATAAGAAGTGTCTTCTATCAAATGGTATAGCAATTTTTATAATTTAAATATTCTTCCGTATTTTGTAATAATTAATGTTTTTACAACATAACTCAAAAAGAGCGTCCGAGAAATTGGATCCAAAACTGGCATAGTAGGCAGTAATGGTAGAATTCAGACACAGAATTACATATAAAATAAATTACTAAACTAAATAATAAAATATATTTTTATGTATTAAACAACAACAGTTTATAAAATTAAAAAGCTAAAATTAAACTCTCCACCTTCATGTTTTTTTCTACCTTATTAGCATATATATCTGAATCTGTCGCGTCTGACGCTATTTTTCCTTGAGGTATTTAGAAAATTAATTAAAGAAAATGTAAAAAAATTCATAAAACATTTGCCAACACTGTAATTGAGGATTTTGTAGTTATATTTTGTTGTGTATTCTAACGAAGAAATTGTACGCTGCAGAGTGATGTTATGTTTCAAATCGTACGAGAAAATAAGACAGAGAAAAATATAAACAGCTTTAGGAAGCTATAAACATGTAAAATAATCTAACGTTATCTATAATATACTCATTATTGTTTAAAATACGCAATTTGTAAAACAAAATCGTGCTAATTTTATTCTCGTTTTTCAAAAATTTGTTTTTAACAGATTTTATATAGAAAAAAGATATGTATTTACAAACTACGGGTTTTTCTTTAATTATCTAAATTGATCAGTATTAATACAGTGTAATGTTTAGTTTCCGAGAAATAAGGAGGTGCTGTTTTGAAAGGTCCATGCCAGTATTGGAGACTTTTCTCTACATTTTCTAGATTTTCAAACTGCGCACATTTGTCGGTATTGCAACGCAGCTCTTAAATTAAACCAGACAATCAATTTAATATCGTGATATTACTTTTCTAGTTCTTCTTAAAAGCTGCGTTTCAACACGGACGAATGTACGACGCGCAGTTCGAAGAACTAAAGTGTGTATAAAATTACCTATAAAATTATTATTTGAGCACTAAGATCCGCTATGTTGTCTTCTTCATTTTAGTATTTCATAATTATATTGATGGTCCAACAAAATTATTTTTAAATCTATCTAGCTAAAATTTTGAATACTTTGACAAAACCATTCTATTCTTTTACTTAATCAATCTATTGAGAGCTGCAATGTAATAAAATTTTGATGTAACTTTGTATAACTATTTTCGTCGGACACGTAAAAATGTCGCAATGCATAAAAACGCGCGAGATTCAATACCGAAAATAGTATCATGCGAGCTCGTTTAATGGTCATCGAGCTTTTGCAATTTTCCGAGAAACTACAGCCTCGAAGATAGAAGCAGCTGTAACGTAGCGTCAGGCAGCTGCCAGTAAGAGAATAATTAATAGCACGTAAACATCAAATAGACATTCCGCGCTTATTCCGTGGCAGATTCTCTTTCGTGATTGGGCAACGGGTCTCGATACTTTTCGTTGTAACGTTAATCAGGATTGCGTAACCAACTTCAAGAGAAGTTCTGATAGGTGGAAAACGAGAGGCTATAATTAGCGCGAGAATGATTAATTAACGGTAATTAATGGCTCGTGCGAGACATATCGCGGTACATGACGTTAGAATAAATGTACGCTCTATAAATTTAAGTGAATTGATCGTAACGTGAAATAGTAGCAGAATAAGCGGCATACACGAACATTCGTGCGCGCGAATAATTACCTGATTAATTATCTACTTAAACGAATGTAACGCCAATCCTCTTCTTGCAGAGATCAATCTTTAATTAAAAAATTAAGATCTTATCTAGAGTAATCGATTTTCAACTTTAAAAACAATAGACTTACTGACGCGTCTCTTTCATTGATCGTCCTCTTTTTTCGAAAGCAAAGCAAAGTAATGATTCTCGACGTGATTAATTACAATTCACCGAATATCTTAGTGGCGAAGTTTCTAGGATTCTCGAGTACTCGGTAAATCTGATGATCCGCGCGTTTATTGCGAATTCAAAAGAAGAAAATGAGGGCATCGCGACTTCCGAGTCTTCCGGTCTTCCGCGATGCCAGAGATAAAGGCGCACCGGAAGTACGGATGAACACGTCAATCGCAAGGCGTCGAGGAGGAAGAGTCAAATCCGCTGGCTGGCGGATTGCCCGCGAGAGGAGAAAGGAAGAACGACTTATCGGGGCGCACGCGTGCCGAAACGAGAGGGAAAGAGTGGGTTGCGAGAGGGCTGCGAGAAATTCATGGGCTTCCCGTTACACGGCGCCCTGATCAGTGTCGCAGTGTCCCCCGTTCTGCCTGCCAGGTAGCTCCGTAACTCATCACTCCGTCCACGTTCTCGGCGAAGGGAGATCGCACATGCGAACGGTGACAAGACGCCCTCCTTACGTCCGCGAGTTCTGCAAGGGCGCGAGAACTTGCCGATCAATTCATTCGACGTCGCGCATAGTCCGTGCCCAGTCCTCGAGGCCCGCGCGAACCCGCGGATGGTACTCCCCTCGCGTCACATTTTCGTGCAAGATCATGACAGAACATCAAGTGGTACAGATCAGCAGCACCCTTGTCGACTCAGCCGCGAGTGATTCGAATCGTTCGCCAATGTTCGCGGTTTCAAAAATTGTCACTCGCGAGGATACTCGTCTTCGTCCGTTGGTCCATCGCGGTCGCCAATGATCGCGAGGATCGTCCGAGAAACTCGGGGATCGATGTTTTCACGATTTCTTGGGGCATCCGGTATACCGAGTTCAGGACGCGCCTCGCCTCGTGAGATAGATCGCGATTGATTACCGTGCGGATTTCCGAGAGTCGAAAAGACGCGAGATCACCGATCGGTCGCAGACCTGAGAGAAAAGGGGGAAGAACCGTTGACGACGACAACGACGAAGGAGAATTTCATCGCCGATGACGGCAGTGAACGTCGAGCCGCGAACGATGTGAGCGTGTGTGCTTTAAACGAGGCTTCTCTAATCACAAAGTTAAAAAGTACAAATAAAAATACAAAATACTCGAGCGCGTAATGAACGAACAAGTTGTTGTGTTTATTGCATGTCATCGAATAACGCACGAAATTTTTAAGTGATTTGATTACGTCTTTTAAAATGTATCGGAGATATGTAGGAAGAAATATTACAGAGAAAAATGCAGCTCCGCCTGGAAACGCTACAAATTTCAATTTTGTTTAAAATATTATTTGATACATAATAAATTAAATATAAAATAAAATCATAACTGTATAAAATTTATTATCAGTTTATAAATTTTACAAGATTGTAGAAAAAAGATTACCCTTGCTTCTCCATCTCTGATAACAATTTTTTTATATCATTGGATTATTTTATATAAAATTCCATGCATGCAGTTTTGGAAACCTAACACAATTTTTAATACGTGGGAATCTACCGGTGCTCAACTAAGCAACAATCATTTCTCATTTATTAATCACGGTCAGTGCTTTGATGCTCTCCTTAGCATCATTCATCATACACGCTTTTGTAAAGCATCTTAGATTCCCCATACAGTTTGCATCTCCATACAATTACAGATTAGACTTAAAAGTTGTGACGATCTCAATTAAATCTTTGCCAAGAAAAAAATCTGTCCCCCCCCAAAAAATTGTCTTGAAAGAAAAAATTTATATACATAATTGAAATGAACTCGACACACCCTGCATATCATTGTCTTATCTTAGATAATCCTATTCGTCGCGTCTTTTCATAAATTCGTGACATGCAACGGGTTACGCTGCAAACTACACAAGTCGTGACACGAACAATTTAGTCTACAAAAGAGACGCCACGTACGCGCCCATCCACGTGTTCCTCTGCGCTTTCCCGTCACATGTTACGTATGGGTTGTGACACCTTGCGGTCCCGACAAACTAATAACAGCTTTCAATAATCGGTTTCTTGTGTATTAAATCCCGGTGTTTTTTTTTCTGCTCCTGTGAAAAGAATAATTCTTTTAAAATTATAGAACATATTTCATTCAAGTTTTCTAGCATTTTATCTCAATGCAAGTTTTTCTGTCATTCTTGTCATTAATCACGTCTTTATGTTGCGTATTCATTAAATTAATTTTTCGCAATCATTTACATTAAATGTTAGCATCTTTGCACCATTGAAAAAGCGATCACAAAGTCGTCACAAATTTTTGCTTTGTTCACACGTTCGAATTTTTCTAATGCAATTTACGTGCAATTAAACAGTATATCTAAATTGTCTCGATATTATCTAAAGTTGATATAAATTTCAGATTTTCTTTCGTCATTCCATGAGCAATTAATTTTGTAGAATTTATATCTTGTACATTAATTGATATAATTTTTCATTCAGTTCTAACGACATAATTTCTCGCAAATAAAGTAAGCTAAAAATTACATTATAACATTTTATAATGATATTTGTTTCCTTGATTACGATTTAAAATAGACGCACCCAAAAGATATCGCAAATGTAAAAATCCAGGTTTAAAAGCCGGGAATTTATGTTAAACATTATGCAATTATGATGACTATTATAAACTCATTGGTAAAATCATGAGGATCAAAATTAATTTCGCGCGAATTCAGCAGATCCAGCATTAAGGTTACACTAGGCTTAAATCTAGAAGGGTCCATTTTCCTTTATCGGCAAAATCAATAACCTGTACTAGAGAGATACGAGATAACTACCAAAATATTTTCCGATTAGAATCTACGCGTTGGCAAAGCCGCAATAAAAGATTCGCAAAAAATATTCGCCAAATATTCTAAATTTAAATTCTTTCCATTGGCATAAACAATTGTTTTTTAATATATATTTTTATGAAGAAAAACAATTTTATCGGTGTTTGAATTAAATAAGCTATTGTTTTTTTAAATATTGTCTTTAAATCATTTATTTATATAAAATTATTTAGTCACTTGGAATTTAATTTGTAAAGAAAAAATGTAATGGAACGCATAACCTGATTTTTATGAGCTTAATGTTCGAGTAATTTTCTCAAAACCGTTGAGAAAACCCTCTTTCCACGTGTCCGATCGTATAACTCCGATCGGAAATCAATCGGTTTTTGCTGTAACTAGAAACGTACACAAGTTGAGCTACCATTCTCATCGTGAGATTAATTGCCAATCGCGTATCTATCCAACATCGGGAGGCAATCGAGAAATGTTTCCCCAATGGGATTAATTCGTCCTTTCCTCCTTCGAGGCGACGGTCGCAACGATTTACGCGGCCACGTTACCACGATGCAACCGGCGAAGGTCGTAGTCACCAGGTGATCAATGACTGGCGTCCTTGCGTCGCGATACTAATATCACCCATACCTCCACGTATATACGCGCGTACGTCTGTGTGTGCAGGTGCATATGCAGGTGCTGATAGGCACGAAAACGCACGATCCACTTGCTTGCCTTTATCGTGACGATATATATCCCCTACTCCCTACCCTTCAACTTTTACATTATTTCACAGCCGACTTAAGTCCCGCTTTTATTGTCAATACCGAGAAGACTCGAAATAGACAATGGTTAGCAGTTGAACACGCGACAATCGTATTCCAATCCATAGAAAGGGTAATTATATTGATATTCATCATCAAATGCAGCCTATTCCGCGGACCTTTTCATCGCTCATTTTATACTAGTTGCACATTTCGCGCTTGCGATGTTCATCACAAAAGATTCACTGCAACAATGGCTTTCCGGAAGCTTTTAACTTTGATGTTATCAATGACCGTTTAGCATAAACTACGAAGATCATAAAATTGCAGCGATGCAAATCGTTGCATGATGGACTTCCCGCCATCGTATGGCCCTTATCAAGAATGCAAAATGACTACATCATGCAAAAAGCTGCCTGCACGATGCACGTTTGCTACGTGCAAGATTTATCTTTATTTCCATATTCATTTTAATATTACGCTTAATTAAATAGCACAATTTATTTTTACAATGTATTAATTTATTAAACACATCTTCTTAAAAATGGAAAATATCTTTCTTTAATATATTGTAATAACATTTACATATTCGGTTCGAAGGAAAGTCTTACATTTTCTCACTAGATGGCTTTAGTTTGTTTTATTAGAAAGAAACTTTGATTCAAATAGCGTAAATGCATGCTTTTGTGACAGCTGTAATCTCTATAAACATTATTGAGTGTATAAAAATCGAATCGCAGAAGCGTTTCATATAATGTCGAAAGTAAAACGGAGCAAAACAAGTTGTACTTCCGCTGTTTGATTACTTTATTTTCGAAAAGCGAAAAACGCGACACAAACGAAGAAAAAAAAATATGCTGCGTATAGAAAAAATACCGTAATTGAAAGCGTGTCAGAGATGGTTTGGAAAATTTTGTGCTGATGATATGACACTTAAAGATAAGGAGCACTCTGGTCGACCGGCTATTGACGATCAAATCAAGATTTTAACCGCAAATAAGCATCGAGCATTTACATAAACTGGGATACGTAAATTAATTGTCTTAATGTCTGGGTGCCACATAATTTGTCTAACAAAAATTTAATCGGTTACATTTTCATCTGTGATTTTTTACTTAAACGCAACGAAGACAAAGCATTTTTGAAACGATTCGTCACGAGCGATGAAAAATAAGTTATTTTATCTAATAACGCAGTACGATCTTGTGGAAAGCATTCAGAAAAGCCGTTGACCATTTCAAAACCTAGGTTCTATCTGGAGAAGATCATATTGTGTATTTGGTGGGATTGGAATGGTGTCGTGTATTATGTGTTCCTTCCAGAGAACGTACGGCTTAATTCAGACAAGTACTGTACCAATTGGACAAACTGAAGGAAGCTTTTGTAGAAAAATACTCAGAGTAGTGAATAGAACGGGTTTTCTTTATCCCATCAGGATAATATAATACCAGGCTTTATATTAGCCACACGAAAAAAAGATATTGCAACTCAGTTGAGATGTTCTACCGCACCTGGCATATTCATCAGACATTGCTTCTTTGGGTTACTACTTATTATGCTTACGAAACTTCCTTAATAGCAGAAAGGTGTTCACTTCTCTGAAAGATTGCAAAAACCATCTTCAACAGTTTTTCACTAAGAAAATGCCCGAGTTCTAAGCGCGAAAAAATATGCAGCTGCCCAAAAGATGGCAAAAAATTATAGGAAACAACGATCATCACATAATTGAAGCTTTTTTCAGATATAAATCAATTTGCTTCAATTTTAAGCTAAAAGTATGACACTATTTTCCTTCCAACCAAATATATATACACATACATACACATATATACATGTTCGATAATTAATAATAAAATTCTCGCAATAGAAATAGAATGGACTAAACTGAGTCAAAAAGTTCTGTACCATTTTACGATTTTCACAATAGTTAATGAGTTATTAATTTATAAAGATAGCCGAATTTGCCCGACCTACTGCCAAATCTAAGCACGCAGCGAAATGCGGCCACCCAGCGATCGAGATTGTAAGGAGCGTAGAAGTTGTTGTTTATAATTGGCATTGGTGCGATACGTAAAACACACCTCCAAACATTTTTTCGTGCATTTAGCAACGATGACCGCTGGGCGATTGTATCTCTCCGCGCGCTTACATTTGGCGGTAGGCCGGGTGAATTTGGCTATCTTTATAAATTAATAACTCGTTAACTATTACGAAAATTGCAAAATGGTACAGAACTTTTCAACTTAGTTTATTCATTCTATTTCTATGCAAGAGTTTAATCATTAATTATCAAACACCTTGTATATATAATCGATAAACTATCTTTATCGTTAAATTATTTTTTATTTTATATTTTAATGACATAATATTATTATTGAAAAAACACGCAATTATTGTTACCTATAATCGCTTTCAAAAAATACTTTCGGAGAAAGAAAATTGTTTGTTTTCTTAAATGTCAAACGAACAAAATTTCCCTACACATTACAAAAGTCTTAAGTTCGAACTAGTACCAAGTAAAATCTTACTACGCAACGAACGACTTGATGCACGCAAACACGCGATAACGTGACAACATTTTCGTTCATAGAAATTTTTCTTCCATAACCATTTCGATGCAAAACGTATACATTAACAAAGAATATATCCTTAAGTCAGAAATTGGACGAGAAACTTTTGGTAAATTTGTCGAGAAATACACAATTATTAACAAGTAAATATTAATATGGCTTGTTTTATATATGTAGTAGCAAAGCAATACAAAGGAACAAAATCAATAACGAGTAAATTAAAAATGTTGTAGAGTTTCAAATTAATTACTTAATTACAATAAAAATTTTTAATAATAGTAATGATAAGAATATCGTACTTTTCAAACTTTAACAAAAGTTAAAAAAAAAGTTTAAAGTTTTGTCATTTATATTACACACCCTTACTTTTATTTATTGATTCCATAATATATCATATAACTACTTTACTTTATATAATGTTTATCTCGGCTACGTGCTTTCAATGCATAATGCTGATCTTTCATCGAATTCTTATTTAACTCTACATAATGGGAATTATGTGTCTGACAATATTTCATGATTTTAATTTATTATGTTCCGTTTATACATTTTCATTATTATACTCTGAAATTTTATTAATGCTAATGGAGAAGAGTGTAGTTGAAACGTACAGAATTCTCACCATTACTATCGTTAAAAATTTTATTACTGTAATTAATAAATTAATGTGAAACTCTTCATCTCTAATTTGCTTATCCTTTATATTACTTTAAAATAATTATAATTTATCTGAGTCGTGCATGTTATTTTCATGAAACATTAGCATATATTGTCGAATTCAAGAATTATAATTCTTTGAAAGGGAGTAATTGAGAGCACAAATTTTGTATTTTCGTAAATATAAAAATTTAGAAACTCATGTCTTTTAACGAAGAAATCGACTTGTCTAATTTTTTACTTAAAGGATAACTTTTTAATTCTTAAGACAATTAATAGCCATTGATAACAATTTTTTTTAATAGAAACGAAGAGACATATCGCGCAACAGCAAACAAACGAAAGTGTTACAAATTAAAATGCGCGCGAGGACTTATACACTTCTTTGATTGTGGAACTGCAAACACTTCTTGATTCGACAATAAACGCATTTCGAACTATTTGTCCGTTTCGAAAGCAAACGCTTGAAAATTGCCGCGTTTTTATGTGCCACGAAGAAGAACAAAGAACAACACATCAAGAATCGTCGCATCTTAAGAATAAAAATTACTAGTTTTTTTCGCTCAGTCAATTAAATCGACAATTAAATCTTGAATATTATCGCGCTGCCAATGAGTAGAAAAATCGTCAGAGAATAAGTGTATTCTGAAAAAAAAAAAAAAACAAGAAAAAGTCCTGCCGGATCATTTATCGAATAAAGAGGAACAAGCGTCCTTTAGCCAGTTTATGAATAATTAACTTTCCGTCGACTGCTAATTCTTTTACGTTGGACAAGAATCAAGAATTCTGTGAAGAATTAAAATCTCTCATAAGACGCCGAGTCTGAGTTTTGCCCGAAGCCGCCTGAATGCCATAAATGAGCGATGATGACGGAAGGGTGACCGACGGTGACTGGGAGTGGACTCTGATTAAGAATTGTTGGGATACCGATAGCGAAAAAAGCGCGGCGGCAAAAGAGGAGGAGGAGCAGCAGGAAGAGGAGGAGGAGGAGGAGGAGGAGGTGGAGGCGGCGGCGGCGGCGGCTGTTGACTCGTGTGAACTGGCGCCCCATAGTGCGATGAGCGTGGGGGCTGGCAGGGTCGATTCCCCCAGCCCCCAGGACATCAGGCTGCTCCATGACCTCGTTGAGGATCTCAGCAAGGAGCAAGAGGAAAAGAACAAGCCGCGGGCGGAACAGGTGAGCCATGTATTACCTTCCGGAAGTAGAGCGGACGTTATGCCGGATTGGTGTGTACGAGTCATCGACCTCGTTCGCAGCGTTCGCTATTGGAGTCCGATAACCTTTTGATTCGCGTTGCGCGGCAAAGCATTACGCTTCACACTCGGATCGTTTTCGTCGTCGAGATATATCCTTTCTTGATTCTCCGATTTCTAACAATAATCTACACTACGGCGAAGCTTTTTCACAAAGTGATTGGTATAAACAGCTGCATGAATCGGATAATGCTAAAGGTGCACTGAGAAAAATAGTTGTTAACTAAATTTCTTAACTGAATTAAATTTCGTCAATTTAAATATTTATATTTTTAACTTAAATACATAATTAACAGTTAACTTTGGTTAACAATTTTTTTTCTCAGTGTAATATTTAGGATTTTCTATGCGTTGTAATAATCTAAATCGGAGGAAGATGCTAATTAGGGGAAGATGCTATTTTGATTATGAGTCTAAACAGAATGGTTGACTTATAATCTTAAGACAAGTTTTATGACTTAAGTTTTTAACTTTAGTGACGCACAATAACTGTTTAGTGTCTCAAGTTTCAAGTTACAAACAGAATCTCTTTTTAGTTTAAAACTTGAGACAGTTATTGTGCGTTATTAAAGACAAAGACTTAAGTCATAAAACTTGTCTTAAAATTATAAGTTAACCATTCTGCTTAGGCCTTTAGCTTCTTCATAAATCAGAAGTTAGTTATTCTGATTACACATAAATATGCGCTAAACTGTTGGAAAGCTATAGCTTAATGAATGGAAATTCCGATATTAATAAGAGTCAAAATTTGTGAGACTAAAAAGATAAGTTCTGAAATATGCTCTTTATAATATTTGATACCGTAGCCAGCAAACGAAAATGAATTGAAAAAAATAGAAATAAATTCATTTCGACATTTTCGAATTCTCTCTCGTGCTGCAGATTTTTCAAATCTATTTGAATCCAAAAATAATATAATATATATGGATATAAATATATCCGAATTCAACATGATGAATAGCTCAACAAGACTTACAAGAGAACCTCGCGAGGTGTCATACTACAATTTTAATGAAATTTTATATACATATAAGTGACATAATTAGATAATTTTAGAAAATATCAGTTGCGACCCAAAAACGATTTGAAAGGGTGAAATCATTCCTTATGTTGCTTTAAGAATTCAACGCGAATTATACGAGATATCATGCTCACAATTCCACACATATCTCACAACACTCATCTTTCCTGCAATATCTAAGCGATTGTCTATTAATTTTTAATATTTATCGACGATTCTACTTTCAAAGTCCATTGCTCAATTTATATTTGTATCGAAATAATAATATTTAAAATTTGATATATGTTGTTTTTAAAATGAAAACTTCGACTTTTAAATAAATAGCTTGCCTTACGACCTATTTAATTGTCGATTCCGAATCTGGAACACATGGCAAACATATATGTATGTTTTTCGCAGAATTTGGGAAGCTTCGCGACGAAACTTTTAAGAAGAGAAAAAAGACGTAATTTATGACAAGTGTAGGCTATAATTTAATTTCTGTAATTTCTGTAAAAGCAATCCAAGTTCTCGGATGTTTTGCGAGCCATGAGCGCGAAACGAGAAGTCGTATCTTTCGTTTTTCCCTGAATCCCGCAATGAACGAGCGCGAGCGCGAATATGCGAACTAGGTTGGCGCTTATCGATGGCTTCAGAGCGCTTTCCAGCAGCGCTGACTGGCTGGTGGACCAGCTGTAGTCTGTAGCTGACCCAAATTAAGGTGGAATGATTCAGAGAAATGTTTAAAAAAAATTGCCGCGTGTGTCCATGATCAATGATACGCGCCAACAATGACGAGCGCTCTATCTTAATTTTTTTAATTAATTTTTCTGATGTTCTCGCGCAAATGAGATAAATCCCCGCAACTTTCGCGTAGAGAATAGTGTCTGAAATTTCTCACATTAGAACTTTGTGCTTGTCGACCAGCTGGAAATATCGCCCATTGGGCGTTTCGCAGAACGAGAGCGCCGGGGATTAGACTTGTTTTCATGAATCTTATATCCTCTGAGCAAGCCAGAATCAGAGAGACAATAAAGTACTGACGGATTCAACAATATCTCCTTTCAAGGCTATACTAAATCTCTCGTTAGTTCGCTGGAAAAAGTAGGAACGTTCCTTTGAAGGGATGATTTCTTCATTTGTACTTGACAAAGGAGATTATTATTTCTCGGAAAACGTATCACACAGAAATATAATCCGGTGATATACTCGTTATGAAGAGATGATGCAGAAATATTAATGGCTAAACTTACAATAATCCTTGCATTATCTTATGAAGTAGCGAAACAGCAAATCGTTTTGCAATCGTTTAGAAAGAAATATAAATTCTGAATGAGATTATTCAATTGAATTGAATTAACAACTAATTGAAATAACTAATTACCTTCCATTTGTCTGTGTCGGCAGGCAATGTAAAGAATTACGTATTCATGATGCTATAATCATAAAGTTTATATCTCAAGCTTTTATCAGGAGAAAGTGCACGAGGGTAGATCCTTATCTAGGTCGCGGTCGATTTCCGAGGCGACAAAAAGCAGTAATATCTTATGATTGCAAGCCATCAAAAATATGCAATAAGTAATGTCCAGTGTGCGCTTAGATAACTTAATAATAGATAAAAATTAAATAAATTACATGTAAATATATTTTAGATAAGATAAAGATGATTTAATTTTAATTTATATATTATAAATAAAATTGTACATGGCTTTATCTAGAGAAATTTTTTAATAATATCGCTATTGAGCAAAACAATTTAGAACATGAAAATAATATATTCATATTTTTATTTTGAAATCTTTATTTCCTAAAAACAAAAGTCAAATAACTTTAACGAAAGGTATTCTTTTTTGAATTTAATACGCAAATAAAAATAAAAGTTAGAAAAATAGAAGAAATATATTATTCACATCAAGGCAAGAGGCGCCGTTGCGTCTCGCGCCAAGTGAACACATTAGCGAGAAGACCGCGTTTATATGACACAAAATTTCTTGTAAAAGTTTTTGAATTTATAGTTTTGGGACAATCTTTATGTGCACTAATACTGAGCTACGCAATCTGCGTTTCGATGTATACTGCCAGTTCTACAAATCTATAGTTTACGTTACGGAAAGATTTTCAGTACTGGCAGCGAATTTCGGAACATAATCTTGTTATTACTACTTTTAAAAATTTCTCATGTTAAGATAAAAGGTAACTTGGAAGAAGGAACAATACATCATTCTTCTTTATTCTTAACGATATCTTGAGATAGCTTGAAAAAGATGATACTTCTAAGATAAGGATGAAGATAATGTATATTATAATAATCTAGATAAAGATAAGATAAAGCTGTTTCTTTACCTATATAATTATCTAGATAATTGTATATAGGTAACGTCAAATACTAATAGTAACGGCGAGAAGTGAAACAGAAAAGCTCGTGTCACGATAAAAAATTTAGTCGTACAATTGCGTCTAAATGCTCTCGCTTTATGAAAGATGGAGGATAAAAAGTGAATAAAAAGGAAAACGAGTAAGTCTGCACGAGGACAATTTTTTCCACGATTTTAGTTGCGCGCTGTTCTGCTTTGTACGTTTTTTTTTGTTCCGTTGACAAAAATAAAACTATCGTATCTGTCGCGCGTTGCATAGAAGCACCGACCGTTCAATGCACGGATCGTTCAAAGGTTCACGGTTGGTGAAAGATATTGTTGAAATTTATAGCATGTTCGATGAAGGGACA
Source organism: Solenopsis fugax (assembly GCA_003595255.1). NCBI lineage: Eukaryota > Metazoa > Arthropoda > Insecta > Hymenoptera > Formicidae > Solenopsis > Solenopsis fugax. The sequence goes on along the minus strand of QKQZ01012693.1, from coordinate 34,810 downwards.
TCAGGAGTCCAATATATCCAACTGGGATAAAACGAATTGCAATCGGAAAAAAAAAAATATATAACTTTCTCTCTTTTGGCAAGAATGCATAAGCAAATGCGGTAAATCTGATAATCAAGTGCTTGCATATATTGGATCTTGTTATAAATTGCCAAGAGTGAAACTCATGATATCGCTTTCGTGTAGATAGATATAAACTACTTGTACGAAATGAACACCACCCACGCCGAGAATACTTATTTTAGTACGATGCACGATTCCCAAGAGGCATTTAGCAATTAATTAAATAAAATATGTGTCAACTTATATAAAATTTACACATATTTTATTTAAAGACTATACACTAAATATTCTTTTAGAACTAATCCTTAAAGTCGATGGTATCTGATGGTAAATTTTGGATTTTGAAAATAAATTCCAAGTGAAAATTTTTTCGTAAGGAACATTGAGTTTTTTAACATAATTTTATATTTAGAGTGGTACGAATCTTGAACGTATATTATGGGGAATACGGAATGAAATCTTTGGTGGAATCTCATCAGAAATGTTTTCTTTCTCATTTCATTTTGATATCTTGAGAAGAAAGGCAAAGCCAATAGAAGCTCTTATCTACGTAACCCTTTACACGAGTCTACGTGACATTTAACAATCGTATCTGGCAAGAAAGCATTCTGTATTCTCATAATGCGCCGTGTTCCACAATGGTGTTCCACATGATGTCGACCAGCGTCAGCTGGCGTCTCTCGCTGTTACGCCTCGCGTTGCGCCGCGCGGCATCGCGCACTTTCCTCTCGACGGGGGTGATTCTCGCGGATTCGAGCCTGCGCGCGTTGCGCGCGCGAACGAGCGACCCTCGGTCGCCAATCAATAAGGGACCGGAGTACAGGTGGGTCGTCGTCAACGGCGGCGACGGCGACAACGAAGCCAGCGCGGCGCGCATATCGAAAACGAAGCTGACGTGACGCGACGTGACGTTGAGGACGTAAAAAAAGTCGACTGCCTCCGACATTGACACGACCGAGGGTGAAAGACGAAGGAGGGACAGTGTTGCACACGGAAGAGCTAGCAAAGAGCTGAAGATCGTTGCGATCTAACATTCTGTCCAAGATTCCTGTCTCTATCTATCTCTCTGATTCTCCTTCTTTCTTTCTCCCCCTCTCTCTCTCTCTCTCTCTTTCTCTTTCTCTCTCCCTCTCCTGGAAACGAGAAGTTGAAATGTCGGCCGGAACAACGATCGCGACCCTCCGAAGCGCGCGACGCGCCTCCGCTCGGACGTCCCTCTCGCGTTAGTCGCTCGGCTGCAGTGCGCTCGTATGGGGGTCGACTCGGACACGTTGCTGGGATGATGAGAGAACGTGTAGACTGCAGTCGACGGAGCTCGCGGAACTACCACGACGTGTTACGTACGCTGGAAATCGATGTGTTATCTGGGCTCGTAATCGCTGTATGGCTGTGAATCGAGTCGCCGCGGTCGAGAATAACTTCGGATAAATATGTCTTATGTGCGATATATACCTAACGATTGGACCTTGCGAGCGTATATACTTTCTCGGAACAGTGCGAACGTGTTTATGGTCAGAGACACTGTCCATGATCTTACTGGTGGCCACCAACTGTAGCATGCCGAGTATGGACTCGTCGGTAGTCGACCGTAGGCACTCCGTCCTGTCGATCAGTCGAGCGAATCCGAACAACTGCGGAAGAGCGATAATGCAACAGATGCACAACTTTGAGATAGAAAGAAATATATCTTCGCGACGCGATACGATACTCGTAACATGCGTAATTCAACGAAATGCAAGTGATAGTTATCGAGCTTTGGGCTCACACCGAAATTAAAAGAACTGTTCTACTTAAAGTTTTATAAAAACACGCGTGACACCCACGCTGACAGTTCATCCTGCCGTGATCAATCTGAGATCTATCGTAAGTCTGTTCATCTTTTCATTGAGAAATTTCGCCGTTCGAAAGAGCACGTAAAGAGCCTCGTTCGGGGATGAGATATCCTTTGACGTTTTGTTTACAATCTATACATATTGGATCAAAACAAACTTCACGAGGATCGATCACGCTCAACAATCAACCTGATTGACCGATATGTCAATCTGAGAGTCCTTCTATTCGACTAAATTGATCATTAAAGAAATTCACGAGGTGTCATACGTCTTCTTTGACAGGAAATTGGAACGTCGTTGTCGTATAGACTGTATGTCGCCTCGTACATCCGTGGAGGATTCTCCAGTATTAGCCCGTGCCAAATTCATCGAGGACGTCGACGAAAGCAGACCATTTTCGCGAAACTCTGGTGTCTCATCGTCGAGAGGGCTTACACGAACGTCTGCACCGAATTTCTAATTGCCAATTATTCATCGTGTCCCCGTTACGTCTTATCGAGACACGCTAGATATTTTTTACGTTTTGCCGTTCAAAGCACAGGAGAATTGAAGTGCTGAGCGAGCAGAATTCCCTTTACATTCCGTTGCGATCTCAATTTTGCTAAATAATATTTTCGCTGGTTTTGGGATAAACGAGAGTAAAGAAGAAGAAGAAGAAGAAGAAGAAGAAGAAGAAGAAGAAGATAACTGAAACTGATATTTAGAAAGTTATCTTTTCCCTGAGACTATCGCTACGTTCCATCCATACTTACTGTTAATTAATTATTAAACAAAGTTGTCACAACGCGCCGACGGGAAAAGTTAAGTTTAAGTCAATCGTATACATATACACACACAATCATCCTTTTACATTTTATACCGATATTTTGAAGTAAAAAGAGAATTTTTTAATTAAGAGGGAGGCATCGAAATAAAGAAATTATCTATCGCAAGAAACAATGTGAATTACGATATTTAAGAAGTTTTGTTTCTACGTTACAGAGACGATATATAAGAAATTAACAATAATTATTGACAGTAAAGTAATTTGTCTACAAGTTCGCAGGAACGAGTTGATTACGTGATTTTATGGATGTGCACACCTAATAACAATGCACAACATTTAATATTAATAAACACAAAAGAAAGTCCGCTTCGCCATTCAACAGATGTGATTTTTACTTGAAGCACAAAGAGAAAATATTTCAGCAAGAAGGCACAGACATGAAGCGTAATACAACAGCGTTAACCCAACAGTCTTTCAAAGCATCGAACTTTTAATCAATGCTCTTTTTTGCATTGCCGTCTTTTGCATTGCAAGAAAATATCAGATAACCGATAACAATTACTTTTATTAAATTTAATTGCCTTACTCATCGTAAATAACGATTAATCCACGGATCTTCGATTCGTCGAAATACGGCTTACAAGAACCGTGCCGTGAATAAATAACGCGAAGACAATTGACAGCAAGACCGTAATAATCATTTCGCCAAGATTCAGCTATTCAAGGAAAAACTGTCGAAGTCCCAGCCCCCGGGTTCGTCCCAGCCGTGGGACGAACGCATAGCGTTGCGTTCGGTGAAGAGTCAGTCGATCGATCCATCAACGATCATCAACGTGGCCACTCAGCCGCCGCCAGTGGTGATAAGGAGGAAGCAGATCCCGCCGATCGACAAGTCGGCAAACCGGCAAGACTCGAGTGTCGCGGATTCCAGCGTTTCCGACGAGGGTCCTCGATCCAGCCGCGAAGAGATCAACGACATCACAGGAAGAAAAAGAAGGGATCGAGGGCTCTCTTGTCGCGAAGAATCGAAGCTCGAAAGGAAGAACGTTCGTGGTGGATTTGTGTTCTCGCTGGAGAACGACCAGGCCTGTGCGCAGTGGGAGGTCGGGGATCGTTCACGTAGAAAGCGGGACCTCCTGCCGAGGTCCACATCGACAAACGGCACGGCGAAGAGGACGTTATCTGGAGAATTCGGCGGTGGCGGCACCACGTCGACGACTAGTTCATCATCGTACGAGCGCGACCTGCTGTACGGTCAGACGTGCGAAAACATCACTGGTTCCAAGTGTCGCAAGGGGAAACTTCAGGGGGCTGGAACTTCAGCTGGTACCAGCGGACGTTCTTTTACCATCAAGATCAGTGGTAGTACTTCCTCGGATCTTCAAGAGGAAAGCGAGTTGTCGTCCGAGGAGAGAGACGCCCTGATTGAGGACATTAAAACGACGTCGAGTGTCTGCCGTAATAAGATACCTAAGTTTGGCGCCAGACGGAGAATCGTAACTACTTCTGGATCCTCCATAGTCAAAGATTATTATCCTAGGACGGCAGAAGATCGGCTTCTGGGTTTGAACGAGGATTCCTGTTGCACTGCAACAACGGCAATAACTCTAACGAGACAGCATAACGTCCACGTGATCAACGAAAACGTCCACGTGATCAACGAGACAGACATCTTCTCCGACGACTTTTCTTGCTCATCTCAGAAATCCACTTCGGCACCAAACACCCTGTCCCTTAGCGGGAAGCTCTCGTCGTGGAAGAAGGAAGGCAAAGATCTACTGGTGAAGTCGATCTCTTCAGCAAACACGCTCACTCCAACGACAATGACCTGCATAAAATCCCCACGAACGATGTCGGAACATCTTTTGGAACAACTTGAGGCCCCGGTCGCTCCTGCAACCGCAGTTCTCAGTGCTCTCCGAGTTAAGGGAGGCTCGTTGCGGGATGGCGACCGTAGCGAGAGAGTGACAGATGTTCCGCGACAAAGATGGAGCAGCGTCAGGGTCAAAGGTGGCAGTACCAAGAGCCTATTGCTGGAGAACGGGGGTCCGCAGCAACAACAGCCGTTAAAGGGTGCACTTAGAAAAGAGGTATTCCGTAACATCCGAGTCAACGCTAGCAATAATAATTAAAGCTGCACAATAAATTAGTCACGACCTTATTGAATTGCTCTTTACGTATGAACGCATACGCGACGATAATTTACAAATTGTTCTATGTATTCCATTTTATCTAGGAAAACTGATACCTGGATCACAGATTAATTAACATATCATGACAAATTATTGAAATATTATATACTCTTTTTTTCTCTGCTTCCTATGTTCTCAGCTGGCAATTTTATTATGATTAGTTTAAAATTTATAATATTATTTTATATTAATTCATATTTCTTTTATTATTTGTACTTTGAATTATTATTATTATTATTATTATTATTATTATTATTATTCACCAATACGAATAAGCAATTTCTTAGACTCGAAACTATCGATTAAAATGATTAAAGATACGGAAAACATACAATAAACATTATCTGACATTTTTGTACGATCTTTATAATATTAATACCTTAAGATGGGCATGAGTTATTTTCGGTAACGCTTTGATTACGATACACGCCTACATTATGCGGCTCTAACATAATGAGAAAATTTCAACCGCGATTTCAGTTCGTATCGTGCTTATTGACGTAATAAATAAAAATAATACATACTTTGTTCTGCTATTCTACATCTGTTCTCATATGCGGACTTTATTCCAAGCGACTAATTACATAATTGCTATTAATCTGATCGAAAAGGTTATCGTGCGAATTTTGGTATCGGCGAATGTAATGGTTTAAAAAAGTTTCAGAGAACCACTGATGGACTGATAGATTCATTAATCATTAAATGCAAATCGATCCATAGATGAACAGAGCTGTTCTACATAGTCAATTGCTATCCTTTAATATATTATTTTATAAATTGGTAACAGAGCTATATTCTCTTTCGTGCATCGTATCGCTCGATTAATATTTCCTCTTTTACATTTTTATAATGAGAAAAAATACTGCTATTTTACTACTAAGAAAAAATATTTTATATTTTAATATATTTTGTCAAAATAGAATGGCAAATTGGCACGATTATGATAACTTTGGTCCCTCAAAAAATAAAAGTAATTTTCGAAATCATTTTTAATAAGGAACACAAGAAAAATAGTAAAAAAATTCTCCAACAGATGCCAAAATAATTAACAATTACAAGTACTGCGAACATGGATGGTTTCTGTCTTTCCTGCGGGAAAGCGAAACTCGGAAGGTATAATCTAACGCAACCTGAATTTTTGTCGCGATTGACCATGTCAATTTATCAAGTTGCACGTAGAAAGTTGTAAACTAACTATAGACCTTGTTTTGTAATGTAAGCAGGGAGGGCGTGGGATGGACTTCGTTTTGCATTGCAAAATACTGTGGACATAGAGGGTTCCCGCCCTTCCTACGGGAGGGCGAAACCTGGAAGATATAACCTAATTCAACCCAAATTTTTGTTACGATTGACCACGTTCCAATTGACCAGATTGCCATTTCAGACTAAGAATGTGGTCAATACCAATGTGATCAATCGCGATGAAACTTTAGGTTGAGTTAGGCTATATCTTTCGCAAGGTAGTACGCGCGCACGTATTGAAAGTCACAAACAGAAATTAAAAATCTTTGCCTTACTTGAACTTACAATATACTAAAAATAATGGATACCGAAAATTATTTTGTTAACAAATTCTCTGCTTTAAAAACACAAATTCTGTTTTAAAAACAAAAAATATTTTATATAATATTTGTGTTTTTAAAAATAAACTTAATAATATTTATTTTTGCATCTGTTGGTTGGAGAATTTTTTGTTATTTTTCCCATATTCCTCATTAAAAATGCTTCCGAAAATCACTTCCATTTTGAGGGGCCAAAGTTATCGTAATCGTCCCGGCGAATTTATTATCTTTGTAATAGAAGAATGCTGGTTTAATTTTAAAGAAGGTTCGCATGTTGTGAATATACAATGTTCTGAAAACGAGAAAGCAAAATGCCGAACAGGAAATTGAAGCTGTATATTTGTAGCCAGTTCTCTTGAATCGGTCGTTTGGCAAAGTCCGAATGTTTCTCCGTTGAGTTTCTTCGATTAACTCGACCAATACCATTTTCATCAGGGAAGACGCATTGTTTTCAATGAAAACATCGTTGACGACTTCATACTACGGGCTAGTTATGGCGGAGAGGATAAACATCGCATTACCATGCCTATCCCTCAGTGGTAGACGTGTTATTGCTATTTTCAGACTACACATATGTACACATAGTGCATTCTGGTGGGCTACTGTCTTGTTGAAAAACATTGATCGTCCCCCTCTCCCCTCACTAAACTCAAAGTTAAATATCCCAAGTAAAATTTTATTAATAGTTTATAATAATAACGAGGATTGTTATCGGTATAAAAATGTGCCGTGCAATGGCGAATTGGCTAGAATTTCACACTTTAATTATATTATTTCTTCCTTGTCGTTATTACAAGTATTTCTCTACTTACAACAAACTCGATTTACGAATTTTTGGATTTACGATCAATATGCTATTAACTAAAAATGAATTAATATATTTATACACAAAAAAATAATTAGCATCAAATCAACAATCATATATATGAGAATATGATTGCTGATTTAATAATAATTTTTTTTCTGTGTAACGGATGTGATTAAACACTTGTTAATTCAGTGATCCAAATTAAATGTTAATTTTATAATACTAAATATTATATTAAGAACTATATATTTTTAAGAAAAAATAATATTGTTTTTTTTTATTTTAAGGCTCTCACAGGTATTTTGTTCAATGCTAAGGGATTTGCGGATTTCGTTCGTGTCTTAATACATCGTTAATGCCTGTAAACTCATTAACAATATCGTTTTTAATCACTTGTTGAAGTTAATCTGTGTTTAAACTAAATATTAATTCTATAACAAATATGTTAAGAATTATGGCCTTTAAAAAAATGTTATTTTATTTTCTAAACAGAGGTCCATAATTGTTTTTAATAATAAAATAATTATTTTTTATAAATAATGTTTTATATTTATATGAGACAAATACTATTCGGCTTACATTCAATTGGATTTACGATTGAATCCTGAAACATAATTACATCATAAGTAGAGGAATATTTGTACTTGCAGTATAAAGTTTCATTTCTTCGGTGATATACTGCAAACGCATTATAATTTTGCTTGACTTTAACTCGTTTCCATTGCAAATTGTATAGCCTTGCCTTCAACAATTGCGTTACGCTAAATTATAGCTTCATGCTTTGTAGCCCCGTCAAGGTTTTTCAAATAAAAGCGGAAATTACGGGTTGTAATTTGCTAAAAGAGTCCCTCGGGATACTATTGAGTGAATGCGCTTTTTTATGCGACTCACATTACATGACGTGTTGATCTGAAAAGCCAACAATTCCTGCAAGGCTTGATAACCGGAGTATCAGTACATCCCTATCTTCTGATATAACATAAAATTAATTGATTGGATGTATTTTTTAAGGCGTGAGAATTCTCGCGAGAGCAACGTGTAAATTAATTACTAGTACTGCACAGACACGAGACCTGCATGATAAATTAAAGATAAATTAAATTTTCCTTCCCTGAGGGCACGAATGCGACTGTGATAAAAGCATCTGATAATGTTTCGTTCGCAACAGTATGGCCGTTATCAGATCGATACGTAACTGTCTCTTCGTGAATAAAGAAAGATGAAACGCGCAGCGAAGTGAAAATAAAAAGAATGAGCGACATTTCAGAGATATATATTTAAGATGTTTAGAAATATAAAATATAAATATATAAAGAGATTGTGCTTAATTCATTACATTTATAATACAAATTCTACAAATTACAAATTCTAATTTTATAAATCTATAATTCTATAAATTCAATATAAGTCTCAATTCATTACTATCATAAATTCTACGAATTATTATATAAATTTACTTATTGTAAATTGAAAACTTATGAAATTCGTTATAATGCACTTCGATCGAGGTTTTAATAATTGAGGTCTAGCCAACTTAGGACAAGACCTCATTAATCATCGCGTTATTGGATGAAGTTATAGAACACTATAAAAGTGCACAGAATGACTTTTTTAATTAACAGTAAAAAGGTGGCGGCAGTACTTGGCGGTCACCTTCGTAAAAATTGTGAGTGGATTATTCTTGTTTACAAGTTAAACCCCGTGCCTTCTGTCCGTAAAACGGCATACGATGTGTTCGATTTATAGTCCGGATGCCTGAAAATACATTCTCGGCGCCTGCTTGGTTACTCTCAATAATTACGTTTTATGATAAATATGCGCAATATTGCGCCGCTTTTAAGGAAATAACAACAGTCAATCAAAATCATTAAAAAAACAGCTAGCATTACTAAAAACGTAATTTAAAGTACGGAAAAATTATTATAAGGAAATTATTATAAGGAATTTAATTAATTTAAAATAAAAAGATTCCTGTCGAATAACTTATATTCTCTTCACACAGAAAAATACATACTGTAAATTGATTTAAGTAAATATTTCAAATTTCAAATATTTAAGTTTAAATTAAGTTTAAAATATTTTATAAGTTTATATATGTATTTGCAAAAATATCCTAAGTAAATCATAAGCATCGAATTGATTCCAACTATATTCTGAACCTTAATAATTTCCTTCGATACTTCAATCAAGAATATTAAATTAAAACGAAAATTCGATTTGTTTACTCTGATTTTTCTTGAAATTTTTTAATATTTTTTGAAAGAATATAAATTTTTTTTTAATACATAAAAATGGTTTTTTTCTAAAATTTGTGATGAATATATTTTAACTATTATCGAAAAAATATTCTTTATTAAAGATCACCATTATTTAAAAAAAGACAAATAAATTAAGTAATCACCTCTCTTGGCAATAGAATTGATATTTTTCTGCGTACAGTTTCAATAATTTTACATTGAAGCATATCTTTTGAAAATTGTAGATCAAAGTCGGACATTTTTTTACAAATGATTAAAATCCTTTTTTATATCTAATCTTTTAAACCGAGCTTGTTACAAAAGAATGAAAATTTTTAAAAAATGAAAATGCAATTGTGATCATAATTCTGAATAATGAAGATGTTATCGTATTACCATTGTAATAGAGACATTCTGCTTTTAATAATTACGTTAATTAAACGAGAAATATAACCAGTAGATTAGCGCATTAATAATGAGAAGAGGAACAAGCTATTGTCAGTATGCAGACGATCTCGAGTACGATAATGCGAACATTAATTAGAAAGATGGTACCGGACTATTCTTTCATGTTGTAGCAGCGCCTGTTTTTAATACCATAAAACGAGATACTGTGCTTCTATACGCCTCTTAGCTGTATTGTTGCGCGGTTAAAATGGTTCATCGAACACGCTCATAAAATGTCAGTCGCCATCACTTAATGCGACCTTACCGAGTGCACTTAGCACACGGTCGATGCATTATTAAATCAATGTCATATAATCACAAAACGAATTGAAGTGGAAGTTTCGCTGCGGTCTGTATTAACTTGTAATGCGTAATAGAATTATTGCTGACATTTAAAATTGAATTGAGCGATTGTTTTGTGTTGATCTCTAATCTTGACAATCTATCTCATAAAACGCGCATCACTTCTTGTTCTGTTTACTATATTTATTGCTTTTAATTGAGTTTCGAAATTGTGAGCTGATTTAAATGCAATTTCTCACTGCTTAAAGCTCGAGAGAGGACGAGCAATTACGAAGGAAAATTCCTTCAGGAGTTAAGCTGTACACAAAAAGAGAATTTTTTGATATCGTTTGAATGAATCAGCCATGGCGAATATCGACGATGAGCCTTGATACTTTTATTTACCCCGTCCTATTTCTGATTTTTACGTCGCTTTATTACGACTTACGCCTGATACTGGGGCAAAGATATGTTCGCGATCTTATATCTTCGTCGCGACTGCAATATTGAGAAATAGTGTAAACTCGTGAAATGTTCTTCCCAACGTAAAGAAGAAGCTTAGGATTTTTCATTCGACGACCAATATTTTAAAATTTGTTGAATTAATTTTTTTCTAACCTATTGATATTAACAAATAATTGGCAAATATAAGTAATTTATGTTGAAGTGCATCATTTGGATCTCCTGTAAAATTTGAACACGTACAAGTTAGTGATTAACTTATCGAGTTTACAAATTAATCACTCGATTGATTACCCTTTTCGCAGCAAATATTCTAGATATTAATGATGACCATATTTCCATTTTACATTTTGCATTTTTAATTGGCGTTGTCAATTTGTATCTGATGTAAATCTGGAAACACAATCCATTAGCGAATAAATTAATTTTTCTTTATTGAAAGAGCGTTAGCTTGCGTTTTCAATTAATACGATACAATTATTATATCGCACAATAGAATAAAAAATTAATTTTTGATCAAATATTATTACAAATATCAAAAGTGAAAAATCTTTGGAGTACGTTCTCCGACTAATTGTAAGTTTCATAAATTTTGGTTCTGCTATTTAACATCTCTACACAGAAAATAATTAGTATCAAATTGACAATTATTTTCTTACATATAAGCAAAAATATAAAACCTTTTTTAAAGAATTTGTTAAACTTAAACGTCAGTAAAATATTAAAGGAAACAAAAATACCATGATCTTTTAAAGCAACACTCCCTTATTTCTTGGAAATTAAACATTGCAAACACTATATTTACTGATAAAAACATGATCAGCTTACATAATTTAAGAAATAAATATCCATAATTCATACATTCGTGGCTGTTCTTTATATAAAATCTACTTCTATATAAAACAAATTTTTGAAAAGCGACAATACAATTTGCACGATTTTCTTTTGCAAATTGCATATTTTAAACAATAGTGAGTTATTGATAATATTAGATCATTTTACATGTTTATAACTTTCTAAAACTGTTTAACTAAACTAAAATATTTTTCTCTATCATATTTCCCTCGTAGGTTTGAATCACAACATTACTGTACAAAACACACTTCTTCGTTAGAATAAATAAGTAAAATTCTCAACTATAATATTGACAAATGTTTCATGAATTTTTAAATATTTTCTTTAATACCTTAAAGAAAAATAGCGTTAAACGCGACAGATCCAGATATAAATTAATAAGATATAAAAAAAGATATAAAATAGCAGGGTTCTAGCCTTTTAATTTTATAAAGTTTGTTGCTTAATACATAATTATTATTTAGTTTATCAATAATTTATTTTATGGTTAACTCTTTCTCTATGGGATCATGTCTGAGTTTTGCCATTATTGCTTATTGTGTCAGTTTTGGGGCTTAATTTCTCAGACATTCTTTAGGTTGTGCTACGAAAATATTATTACAAAATAAGAAACAATATTATAAAAACTGTTATATCATCTAATAGAAGACGCTTTCTAATGTGTATTCACGTTTTTATAATTTTATTCTTGCGTTTAAAAAATATTATTCAAAAACAAAGTGGTATTCCATTTGTTAATCCAGTGTTGATGACTATTCTTTATTTTTTTATTTCAATATATTATATTAGTTATCTAAAGATCACAATATGATTGTTTTAATATTAATATACAGTGTTATAAAATTCTTTTTGAAGATATTATTTCTTACCCAATATTTTTTCAGCTTATGAAAATTATTGTTGAATAACAAAAAAAAAGATAAATATATTTTTCTTGATAAAACTACAAAATTTCTTCATTTAAGCAAATTATGTCTGTTTAAATTTATCACATTTTTTTGAAGAAAATTTTATTGTACTCTTGCTTATACTTGAGATATCGATTGTTAAACATATCGGTTTTAATATAAGACCATTTTTTTTGTATCTCGATTCTCTATCTTTTAACCTCATTTCGGATTTTTACGATCCACTTTTACTACCCCTGGATATCCAAACCTCGGCTCGCCGCATTTACTGTGAAGCCGGGCGGATGAATTCAGGCGGGCCGGAGGCGAATGTTTTCTGAAAGCACTCCTCGGCGTAGTTACGCTGGCCGAAACAGATCTCTCCGTCTCGAGCGTTTAGTTTTGCCGCGTGTACGCGAGCGTGCAGCCACAGAATCGTGGCGAGAACGCGGAAAGTCCGGCCGAAATTAGATCACTTCGCAAAGTCCACTGGAATTCGTTTCCGAAAGGCGTCCCCGAAAGGCAATTGACTGGAACAAGTAGATTTTCCGCGACACGCGATGAACGGCAACAACAATTTGTTATTATCGTTATTACATTAATTCGATTTTCCTAAGGAAAGTGAAGGCCGATTCGATCGAGGCAATATTCCGAAGAGAATTCCGTGAGATTTCTCAAAAATGCCTTAATGAAAAAATTCTTTAACCGAAAGCTGGACTTTCTTTTGAATTAAAAAATTGCAAACTACATTGACAATGAAAGATTTTAGTCAAAGTTTGTATCGTGAGGAAATTCAATGTAGTCATAAAACTCTCTTTTGTGAAATTCTTTGGAAATTGATGGACTAAAGTTTTTTAATCTAAAGGTCCCTACTAATTCTATTTTGATGAATGTCATCATTTTCAATTTTAACTCGTACCTTCTGCGGGAGCTAAAATCGCAAAATAGTGAGCCGAGGAAACTTCATGAAATTTGCTGGAATTTGCTCGATGTCCCCGAAGGCTATCCAACTGAAATGAGCCAACATTCAAGATTTCGTTTTAACACTACGGTCGCAAATATTACTGTTGGTATTTCGAGGTATATCGAAAAATGTTCATCCCGAGAGATTTCTCAGGATTACGTAGAACCCTCTGAAGAGAAACCCTTTTCGCTTGAGATACATAAATAAGCCAAGAAGTTGAGGAAGACTTAAACTTTAATTCTCGTGCCATACTGAATTGATCCAAGGAATTCTTTTCAGAAAATTATCCATGTAAAATCTCTCGACCAAAGATTGAATAAACCTCAGTGGGAGCACTATCTTGACTAGACATTCGAAAATCTGAGATAATGAAATAAATTGAATGTGGAAAAGTGGATGCTATCTTACTAAGATAAATAGTTCTACGGAATAGTTCGATGAGAATGTTTGTGACAGAGTCAAGGATGTTTCACGACAACTTCTTCGATCAACAGATCGAGAAGACGGCTCTTTGAACGTACACGTTCAACACTTTTTCAGTTCTGCTATGCCTCGAAAGCTTCGATTTAAAGACTATTTGAACCGGTGATGAAATCTTTTATATGCGACACAGAATCACGGAAACCACAGATTTGCTCTGGCGAATCGATCGTGCTTCCCATAAAAACTCTGTAAAACTCCCTTTTTGTCCTTGCGCATTGAAGAAACGCTTACGAAGCTTTCCACTGAATCGATATTGTTGGTCGTAAAATACGATCGTCAATCTATTTAACATATACAGATGCATATAAAAACTTTTATATTTTTCACACGTACACGTTAAATCTGATACGGAAGTGTTGAGTTTTCTCTTGGACTTTTGACACTGTGAACGGATATTTTAAACGACTATTATATCGAGAAACTGACGAGAGTTTGTGGTGTATCTTACATGTTTTTTTTTCAAGACATAAGCCAGATGCAAAGAATTCGTTAAGAATAGCACTCAGTTTGCCACGTTTACAATTACTCTAGAAATTTCAATTTCTACGAGAAGTTTCGCTCATAATATGAATTTCATTTCTCGCACCACACACCCTGAAGAGACATTGGAAATCATTTAGCGAGGAAGCTTGAAAAAATTTAGTAGTGGAACAGGTGGTTTCTTCGACATCGTTTATTTTCATTTTCGCGCGCATGCTAAAAGCGCCAAGGTATCGTCAGCAGTGGTAGCGTCCGAACGAGGTCCGCTACGGTTGAGAATGACACTGGAATTTTTCGCGAAAGTATCAGGAACCATGATGCGCTCGTATTTCATGAAAGGAAAGAAGCAGAAGTTTGGCTCGACCCTGTCGACGGTAATCGATGTTTGTATTACTTGCAATATTATTTTAATAGAATTAAGAAAATATCTTATAATTATTATATACTTTTATATATACGAATTTATTGTCCAATTACATAAGGCTACAAGTATATTTCAGCTGAAACTTGTGCTCAATTTTTGTTCATCAAAATATACCGAACTATCATTTAAAAGTAGGGGAAAGGGGATAAGATGACGAATTGTTAATTTTTCAAGTTAACAACAAATGACGAACCGGTGCTTAATTCATTAGAGACTTAAAAAAAATGACTGAATGACTTTAGAACAAATGATCTGAATAATATACTTACTATACTTATACTAGTTTATAACTATGCACTTTGCAAAAGAAAATCATGTAAATTTTACTCTCGTAAAATGTATGAATTCATGACTTCTTTTTATATAAAATCTACTAAAAATAAATTTTTAATGGGTTTTTATTTCTTTAATTATCTCAGTAGACCATGTTTTTATCAGTATTAATGCAGTGCAATGTTTAGCTTTCGAAATAAGGAGAACTAAGGAGGTGCCGCTTTAGATCTATACCAATATTGGCGACTTTCCTCTATTATTATAATATTTAAAATATAATAATTGGATAATTATTGGAATTGCGCAATTTGTCCTTCATCGAGCTTACTTTTGCTGCATTTGTGCTCTTCTCTCTCTCTCACACACACACACACACACACACACATATCATTTTTATCTAGTCACATTGTTTATTCACGTTTATCAGGGCTATCAAGCGGCGAACGTGCTCGTCCAATTTGCGGTGGAATGGCGCGTATGTACATTCCTCGCGATATCGATCGTAATATTGCGTAGTGCAGTGTTAATCCAACAGATGCATTCATCAGGCTGACCCGTTATGCATTTCGAAGCCGTATATATCTCAGGAGCGCTAACAGGAGCTTTGACAGGAGCTTTCTTCCTCCGTTAAAACGAATTATAATTCTTCGCTGTCGTCGACGCGACCTCATTTTCGAGGTAGCAACTTCGAAACGCGTCGCCCACGTTGCGAAAATACGTCCAATTGCGTCTGGATGGAATGTCCATATGGGAGGCGTTATTGTCTCGGCGCTTGATTAAATTAGTGCAAGATAAATCTCACCTAATTTTAGGTGAGACTTATGGCACATATGAAACGCCACCTTCATAAAATGTTTAGTGTAAAATTAGCACGATGAGTAATTCCTTGAATTTTCATCGCTAAAGACGATTTTAAATGCGACACCTAAATTTCCTAGTCTACAATTACGACGGCTATATTTATTACTACGGAAAGTCTCGTTATTTATGTGTCTCAAAGAATATTTTCGAGCTTTGTGCATGAGGATTCCAGAAGCTGCTTTGAAAGCATTCTTATCGCTACTGAAGCTGCAGATACATACTTGTACATGTCGGTACATATTTACGCGGGAAATGGCACTGCTGTGAGTTTGCAAATATTAAATCCGGCTGGTTCGGGTGTGAGTCGGGCCGTTGTAAAGGAATGCGTAGTCGCGAATTGCCTATCGTAAATAACTACTGTGTGGCTTTCAGTAAAAGTATTCCAAAGTTTGTACACTCATGTTTTTTGTCTCTTTTATTATTTTAGTTTCGCACAAAGTTTTAAACGCTCCTCTTCGATTTTATCTTAAACATTTTCACGAATTTCTTCTCAAATTCAACAGTTCGGACGACAGAATTTAAAAAAAAATATAAAAGAATTTTGTATCGTTACGCTCCGTAATATTTTCGCGCGACTTATTTCCACGCCATCTTTTCTGGTTCGTTGAACGTTGGATAGATTACGATCATATAACGCGGTAGTTATTTGATAATTCCAGGTCATGGCGCGTGATAACTACCTAATACTATCTGCCGTATCCTCTTTCACGTATTCGATTATTTCATCTTCATTATATCTAGCTGAAGCGTTTTAGATCGACGAGAAATTCCGCGCAAACGTTTAGTATTCCAAATACTGACTTTGGAATACTTTTTTTTAAACTGCTTCTTTTTTTATTAGAAGATTAAAATTTTACTTTTAATGAAATGTTATAGCAATAAATAGATTCGTTAAAAATGCAAGTAAAATTAAATACAATTATATAATAATAATATAATTTATATATTTCAAAAATGTATTTATTAGATTAAATGTCCAATATTTAGCTTGCTGTCAGTAATTGGGCCATTTACCCAACTGCGTAAAATAATAATCATCACGATCGAGTTGCATTTGTTATGCTAGAAAGTTCTTTTTTATTTTTTATTTTTGCTATTTGATATTATAAATTACTCATTTAACTTTATATTTAGAATTTATATTTCTAGTATTTAGAGAAAATATAATTAACACAGAATTTAAAGAGAAAAAAGAAAACAAAAATAAATAGAAAGAAAATATTAATTTTAAAGAGAAAATCTCTCTCTGTCTCTCAATGTAGTTTTTACGATGTATTTATTAATCCGGATAGTGTGGGCCTTCGGAACTTGTTTTAAAGCAAAAAGCTGCAAAGCAAAAAGAGATTGCCTGTAGTTTATAAAGGACGACATAAACTATTGAAATAACTTCAGGTCATTGAAATGAGGTCGCCCTCGCGATCCTTCTCACCTAGCGCATGAATAAAACATGACCTACCTGAATTTACATTCTCGCGGCTGTCTCTGACGAGCCAACCAGCGAGTTTCTACTTCACCCCTTCCCTTCTGATTCGCCTGACCACACGGTTTCCATCAGATGGAAGCTGATAATAAAAAAAATCGATAAAGAAGCTAAGGAAGAAACTAGCGAACTATCCTGAGTCTTTTTCTTTTAAAAACATTGTAACGCGATGGATTTACTTGTTAGTGAATATTCAACATCTGATAAATTAGACGAGATCGAATAGTACAATCGCGCTGTTCCACAGTCGTGTTGTATTTAGAAATCTGGTAATTTCAACCAATACGTCTATTCAAAAACGGACAAATCAGAAATCTTGTAAGAATTATCAGCTTATAGTAAAGTCTATCAAACGGTCTGATTATAAAATCTTGACTCATATTATAATAATCAGGAAAGGTTATTCTACTTGGTTTTACCAGAATGTACTCATATATATCTTATTGTACTTTTTGCAGTTTTAAATTTTGATGATAGTATCAGGTAAAAATCATCAAAAATAGATATCTCTTAATCCAGAAAAATATATAAACTGAATCGGGTAAAAATCATCAAAAATAGATATCTCTTAATCCAGAAAAATATATAAGCTGAATTTTTAAAAGAGTTATGGTTAATTAATATTTAAAAATAGGAAAATATTAAGGTACTAAATTTAGTGTCGAATAGATTACACAATTCAATGGTTAATTCGAATATACAATGTTATAAGATAAATACTCGGAATCACCATGACCAGCAACGCGATGATGAATAATGATGTTGGCATCCGCATCAGCAATATCCTATTTTCCATTTTTATCCGCTTATCGGTCGCATATCGGCGGGGGGTTGATAATAATAAATCGACGGCAGAGGGACGAGGAAAGAGGAAAGAGGGAACGAACTACAACTTTGTCCGAGATGGGATCGTCAGTTCGTATTACAAGCCTCTCGAGTGCGGGTTATCGTTATCAAACTTCGGGCTAGATTATTGCTAGACCAGATGGCCGAAGACTCTCGGCAGCTCGGTGTTGCACCTCTGACACTGGCCGAAATATGCCAGCTGAAGGTGTGACGGCGGTGCTACCTAACCCGCACACTGCTTCTCGTGAGCGGATCGCTAGTCGACCAACCCCGAGCCAATCGAACGAACGCCTCCCTTCGTCGGGCCGCATTGCATCAGTGTTAAACTGGCGCTCGGACGGTACTCTTCCGGTTCTTCCCACGTTCCCACGCGCCGTAAACAAGCGTCCCCGATTCCGAGTTGCCGCGTGGAATCGATAACTCAAAATATCCATAGCTGCCAATCTGTTCCACCCCGCGAGGTTTCGCGCCCGAAATTTCCATCCGATGATCGATAGTTTCCGGAGGGATATTAACATTTCCGGTGTCTGTTGGAGCCGCGTGTTTGATGAATTTCACGCGCGAATCGCGGCCGTTTTCACAACCTAATATCGAGGTCTCTACAACGATCATTATTCGTATTATGACGGGAATCGAGCACGAAGCTTTGAAGGAATCGCGGATTACGACGGCGTACTAAGTGGTTAAGCTCCCACTCGGGTACGAAGCCAGGTGTTTTAAACCCGTTCGCCGGGCATTTGTGACGATAATCTCTTGTGCGAATACTCTTGAACGCCAGTGCGTAACCTGAGAAACAATAGCCGGTGGATAACTGGTGGGTGACAGTTCACCAGCTTTAGAGGCGATGCTCTCGGAGATGTGGAGCAGCGTGATTCGAAAGATCTACCTTCATCCACCAGCCGGATCGGGTTGACGAAATGGATGTACGGGAAGTTTTAGCATAAACTATTTCCCCCCCAGGAGACCTCGTGGT
This sequence comes from Solenopsis fugax, assembly GCA_003595255.1. Taxonomy (NCBI): domain Eukaryota; kingdom Metazoa; phylum Arthropoda; class Insecta; order Hymenoptera; family Formicidae; genus Solenopsis; species Solenopsis fugax. The sequence goes on along the minus strand of QKQZ01012693.1, from coordinate 15,633 downwards.
TCCCATCGTCAATTTATGATAGATTTACAGTCCGAATCGCGCGCGTATTAAATGGCAGATAGATGGACTATCCAATAATAAATAACACGAAACGCTTCTGCGCTAGACTGGCCAGCAAACAGTCTCGCTCGCAGTCGCTTCCGCGCTCTTCTTCTATATCTGTAAGTGATGTGAAATGTCGCGCGTATATCGCATTCCGCGCACGGCACTTTATAAATGTAATTTTACTCGCAATGCAATTTAGCGCGTACAATGTTAAGCTGGTGTCGCTACATCACCTTTTGCTGAAATAATGTTACCGGAACGTTCATCGTGAAATACAAATGACATACTGGAAAACTATTTTCCGCTGGGTTTGCACCATTAAATATACAGTAACACGATGACCTCCCTTTCGTCGAGCGCGAAACATGTATATGACGATTTAGAACGAGAAAAGGTAGAAATGGAGCGAACCTATCTCAAAGTTTCAATATCGTTTGTCGCAGGTGCTGTCCCTCGGAGCAGACGTCCTCCCGGAGTACAAATTACAGTCCCCCAGAATCCATAAGTGGACCATACTACACTACTCGCCGTTCAAAGCAGTCTGGGATTGGATTATATTGCTGCTCGTGATGTATACCGCCATATTTACGCCGTATGTCGCCGCCTTCGTTCTATCGGATCCGGAATACAACAGCAGAAAGAACAAAAAATACAGTGACGACCCCATCGTTATTATAGACTTTATAGGTGAGATCAATTTATTACTTTATCTTTAGCGCAAAACTGTAATTAACGATGCTCTTAATTTGCCGAAAAAATAAAATCGATGTTTTAGAAACAGGTTTTAGAAATAGATTTTTTCGTTTTTTTCCGAATGATACGGAAAAAACTATGAAGTACGAATAATGTTCTTAATTTTCTGGAAAAATAAAATCATTGTCATAATTACTTAGAGATACTAAGACGTACTTAGAGAATTAAATTTTAAATTTGATATTGACACCCGAGAGCAGTAATGTATAATGTTTTATACAATGGATTGCACGTGTCACTGTCTGAAACAATAGAATGGATAAAAAGACAATAGTACGGGAATAGAACAAACGAAGAAGAAATCGGAGAAATGTCCAAACGAACAGTTCTGGAGATGTTATCTCACGTTACTTCATGCTTCTTCATGAGATCGATTTTCGTTGAAACTTTAGTGAATGCAACTGTATATTTAAATATTATTGAGATGTAGAAATAAAATAACAATTGAACTAATTTGGATAAGACAATGTGTATAACACAATTAAAATCGGGAAAACGTCGACAACGTCCATAACAGGATCTTAATATTCTTAACTCAAATAATATTCTTATGTGACTTTATATACATTTTCTAATTCTTCGAACTGCGTGCCGTACTTTTATTTTCGATCTTGAAAAGCAGCTCTTAAATTGAACCAAAATAGTAATTTCACAATATTAAATTGATAATCATTTTTATAATACTGATGTTAACAAGCATCTATAAGATCTCCCCCTGCCCGAAAAACTATAAAGAATTTATTGTAAAAAATATTACCTTAGCTGAAATAAAGATTAATGCGTCTACTTCGATTATGCAGCGAGTGATTGACTATAATTGATTACATTCGATAATTATAAAAGTATTAGAAAATTAACGATTTCGTTTGCATTTCGTTTTTATCTTTTAGTCGACGTCACATTCATCGTGGACATCATCATAAATTTTCGCACGACATTCGTCAACAGCAACGATGAGGTGGTCTCCCATCCTGGAAAGATAGCCGTCCATTACCTGAAGGGTTGGTTCATCATCGACCTGGTAGCTGCCATTCCCTTCGACCTCTTACTCGTCGGCTCGGACACTGATGAGGTAAGTTTCGTCGCATGCTTTGCATTACCCCTTAGACTATCTTTCTTCCAAGTCGGATCTGGTGTTCAGGGGACCGCATCTTACGCCAATGATATCAAAGTTACTGTTCACGAATGCTTTAAAGTTGTAAAAGTTTGTAGTATTTTTTTGGTGGGTCGCATTAATCACGTCGTATTAAAACTAGAAACAGAGATCGCGAAGGTAATGTTTGGAAGTAAGAGGCGAACACTCTCGAACGCCAGATCGTCAGACAGAATTTTCTAGAATGTCGGTGTTAGCTGGTAAATATGATTAGGATGACATGCCGAGCCCAAGTTACGTGCCCATAGATGTAACTTTACCGGACTGGTGCTTAGTTCGTTTCTCCCTATTTTCGATCATTTCTCTCGGTGTTGAATGATTTCGTTTTCCTTTGTCGAGAGTTAGTCGAGTCGTCGTGTTAATGTGCACACAATGTATACGTACGGGCGAGCGAGAGACGTTCTAATGACTTCTCGCTGTCCGGGACGATTTTACACAACGTTTAAACGTGTGCTACACGTGCGTCGAGAATCAATTACACAACGAAAGCCCGATTCTCCATTTCTACATTCAGATTCGCGTCAAGACAGATAGAATTATAGCTGAACGCATCAACAAGTAACTGTGCGACGTTTAGTGTCAATTACGTCAGTCACGGAATTATATATTACGCAAGACTACATGCGTAACTTAATGTAGGTGAACAATCCCTTTATCTTACACTAACTCGTACCTGTACGCACACGTATGCATACACTCTTCATGAATATGTAAGTAAATATATAGTTTGTCGCTGTGAAAATTTTTGCTCTGATTGTCAAAGTATTAGACTGTATGTATATGTATATACATACATCAGGTTTTCGGCAAGATTCTCTTCTATTTTTTATCGTGTTATATTTTTTTTTATTTGTTTCGTTTATATATATACATATATAAGCGATTATTTTGAATTTTTTTCTCATAAGTTCTTTATAAGATTTCTCGCTCACGAGATCTTTATTTATCTCTCTCTCTCTCTCTCTCTCTTTCTCTTTCCCCCTCGATTTGTGCGAACGATAACCGGAGGTTAACAAAGGTCTATATAGGGAAAAAACGGTGAATATAAATAACTTTTCCTGTAATTAATTTAATGTATGGCGCTTCCATAAGAGAGACCAGAATATCATTTGCATCCCCGATCGACCAGTTTCCGTAACAAAGTAATTAATGAGGTCATCCATCTCAGCGATTTTGTTCGAAATGAAACGAGTCTGGAATGCATAGGAATTTTTTACTCATATTTTGAGCGAACGCTCAATCATAATGTTGATCTGGAAAATAAAATTATAAATTCTCATGATGTAAAAAAAAGAACAAGTTTTTAACCTCAGTTTAACATTTTCGTAGCTCGGCTTGGACAAGGACGAGGTTAGTTGACACATAATATACACAAGAAATCCTCACTGACGTGTCTTTTCTTCCGTTATTACTTAATGAGGATTACAATCCACACCGTTTTCACACACCAACGATTAAATCATCACTGCAATCACGAGTCTTCTTTACTAACCACTTCTCTCTATCTTTCTCCCTTTTTTTCTCTTTTTCTGTCTCTCTCTCTCTCTCTCTCTCTCTCTTTCTCTGTCTCTTTCTCTCATGTGCAAACCGCTTAAACACATATTACACATTTTAAATACTTTCAGCACCGTCTCTCTTGCAATATCAACCATCCTTCTTCGGCGATACCATCTCGACGATCAACAGTCTTCACGCGACTCACCACACGTACCAAACACCTCACTCGATCACTGCAACCCCATCTTATGACGAGGAAGTTTGAATAAAGTTGATGGCAAATCGTTGCTCGGGTTTCCTTCAATAAATTTCTACTTTCTTCAGTTTGAAAAATACATTAATTGTAATGCGAGAAGGCAGGGTTTTCATCAACTCTATTCTCACATGTATGATATATTAAAATTATTAAAGTGCATGTTTATTTTTCCTTTTTTTCTGAAATTAGGTACTGTATGAAACCATAATGATTCGCTTTCGATCGGTCCGTTCGTGCAAGATTTGAAATAAAATTTATAAAGCGCATTGCGGCTTGTACGTTTGCATCGTTGCGCGTCTTCTCAAAATCGGTCTGTTTCGCAAGTTGCGTGCTACAACAATAATTATTAAAATCTGGATTTTACTATAACTGACAAGCGGACGCACGTCTGCGCCAATGCAAATCTTCGAAATTTGCATAATATTGAACATAAAAGAATAGATTAATATTCAGTTATGTAAATGTAAAACCCCGATTTCTCGCGTATTGACGCAGGTGCACATGTAGTTTTCAGTTGCAGCGAAAAATTAGTATTCTAGCAACCGAGAAATTTTTACTGCTGATTAGTTGCCATCGATAATTTATTGTATGTAATAAAAATAATTTGTGCTATCAATATTTGGTGAAAACTTCAGTTAGCTTTTTATTACCTTTTAATTAGATATTTTCTTATCAGGTATCAAAGTTTGAATTACATAGGTATTGATCGCACGATTGAGAATATATGATGAACATCTTATTTATGTTGCTCTTGCATTCAGCTTGTCCAATTTGATTTCTAGCAAGTAAAGCTGATGTTAGGCTTTTGATTGAGTCTCGTGCGACCTCTTCTTAAGGTTGCAGGATGAACATGACTGCTTATGATTGTCTCGATCATATATTTCGCAAAATTATACTTTTATCAGATCCACAAACAAGCACTTGAGCCACACGACACACACGCTTTCGTTAATTCATCAATCTTGAACAATCCCGGAGTACTTTTCATTTATTTATTATGATTTCATAAAACTTTGGATGGATATAGTAATCGAAAACGTTTTCACAAATAGGAATATAAATTGAATCACACTGAAATAATATTTCATGTAATATGAATATATCATATACACATATACATATACGCGTACACATGCACAATACGTTACGAATTGTACACAAGCAGACGTATACCAATTGTGAATATCAATAGTAATATATGATGAGAACACTTCTTTGGAAAATATCTCATCGCGATTTCATCAGCAACTGCGCTTCAGCTATTTCTTTTCTCGATTCTGTTCCAATACTATGTTGGTCCTATCGTTTTGTTCTCAAGCTTCTTTTGTATCTTTTTATTTCATCTCTTTTGCTGCATAAAATCGTAACTATACTCGATCTTTAAAAAAAAAAAAACACGAGAGATTTTCTTACCGCCGGATATGTCCCAATTTAATGTGTGTGTGTGCGCGCGCGCGTGTGTGTGTGTGTGTGTGGGTGGGTGTGAGTGTGGGCACGTTTCGTCTGTGTACGCTTAACAGAATTTTACATTCTATATTTGTGATGATTGAAGGAGCAAGAAAGAATAATGTAATTTTAATAATTTAATTTCTATTCATTTTTCGGAAAAATCAACTTTGTCATACACTGAGAAAATAAAGTTGTTAACTCGACTAAATTTCTTCAGTTCAAATATTTAATGTAAATATAAAAATTTGAACTTTAGTTCAAGTACTTACATAAGATGTTACAGAAATAGGTGGCTAAACTTTAAGAACATATTCTACTCATGGTAAGGATGAAAAGAAAAACAAACATTAAATAAAATGCTTTTTTTTCTAAGCAAAATATGGAAGAAAAAGCCGAAGTACAAGCAATAATAGTGTAATTTCATAACTCTTTCCTAAATTAATTTCTTTCTAAATTTTAAACTAATTTTATTTACAACAGACTTTAGTGAAAACATTTCATTAAAGAAATTGCTGAAAATGACTTTCTTACGCATTATGGATTCTTGACGTGTTGTATTTTGCCACGTAAAGTGATAATAATACTTCAAAGTATTTCCACAGAAGCAGCAGGAATATTATAAAGTTTTAATGTGTCTTTATAAATAAAAATCCGAGGGGTTTAAATCAGGAGAATATGTATACCACGCAACTGATTCTCATTTTTCATTTCATCGATACATATAATTATTAAGACATTTTTCCACAAACAAAAAATTTATAGCTTGGAAAGGAAATGTTTTCGGACTCACATTTGTATGGCTTTTTTCATCCTTACAATAAGTATAATATGCTCTTAAAGTTTGGCCACCTATTCTGAAACATCCTACATATCTATATTTAACTTAAGTACATAAATAATTGAGCCGAAGAAATTCAATTAAGTTGAAAAATTTAGTCAAATTAATAATTTTTTTTGTGAGTGTAAATAGATTTGTCTCACATTTTGATTTTTAATTTTAATTAATATTTTTATATCGGATTTTTAAAATAGATTTATGAACTTGTTTTCATAGTATTTATCTTCTTCGTATATCTGCTCATTCAATTGTTAAACGATTAAGAACTTTTGAATATGTGTGATTATATGCGTGATTTCTATCGCTTATACGCTTGAACTCTCTTGCAATAAACGTGCAATACGTGAAAAGTGATATTATTCGTTTCAAATTGTTATATCGCCTTCAAAGTTTTGCTTCAAGCACACACGAAGTATATGACAATAAATTGATCAATTTATTTCTACTGAACGCAATGCATGACAGTAAAATATCGAGCTTACTCTCTCTTTGAAAGCGTTCGATCAATGTAAATTTGTACTTGTTACTGTTTGCATGCTTAGAAGTGATTTTTTTTTTTAACCGAGAAGCTTTAATTCTCCTCAGATAAGAATGAAGAGGAAGCATGAATACGCCCGTTCATGCCAGACAATTGTTTCAAAGCTGATATAATCGCAGATTATATCTTTTCAGTATGAGCAGCTTTTCTTTTTATTTCGGCGACTGTGCTTGCCAGCCGATTTTTAATTATATCATACCTTATACAAGTTGGATACACCAAGAGTGCTCGCATCACAGTTTAATGTATTTTATAAAAGTCATTTCTATCTTTTCTTCTTGAAACTATATAAATTTTGAAAAAGGTGCAAGTGACTCGAATCGAAACTCGTGCTTACTTGCGACAGCTAACTCCGCAACAAGGAGGTCGTCATTTTACCCGAACGTCATCCTCCGCCAAATACAATGCCTTAATCGCGAATTAATTTTCCCCGCAAATCATTGAAAGATCGATTCTTGAACCGATCCGGCTGCGGTTAGATCGATGCGCCAAGGAATGGCGCGCCCAGAAGACACCAATTCAACTTTGATATTTGGAAAATGAAATATCACGTGTGAATCGTATAATATTCCGGTGGAACTCGCCGCTTCAGCGATTGATGCGTAATCGGAGTGACGACTTCCTGCGAGAGTGACACTTTTAACACGGAAATGGCCTTTACGCGAACGTTGAATGATTAGATTTTAAATAAAACGTCCGTTCATAGCAAGGCGTATTCAATCAGAGGAAATGGGAGTCATAATGCTTACAGCAAATCTTGCGATTTTTACATTGCGCGAAAATAACCATATCTGTAAAAAAATACACAAAAAATATGATTATTCGAGATATAATACGATCTCCGAAATAGTTTTTATTCGTTTCATAAAAACGTCATTTATGCAAACACATCTTGCTGTAAAAGCACGAATCATTTTTGCACGAATAATTCCAAAATTCACAAAATAATAAGACATCAGTCATTTAAATACATAATAACGAACGGCGTTGAGTAAGGCCAATTTCTGTATGGCGAGATTCATGTTTCGCGAGCTCGCAGATTTAAGATAGAAAAAGTAAATAATCATTTTCAGACGACGACCTTGATTGGACTTTTGAAGACGGCTCGTCTATTGCGGCTTGTCAGGGTGGCCAGGAAGATCGACAGATACAGCGAATATGGCGCTGCCGTTTTATTACTCTTAATGGCCACTTTTGCCCTTATTGCTCATTGGATGGCGTGTATATGGTGAGTGATATCGTCTATGTATCTTCGGAAATACTCGAAAGTTCAAAGTCGAGTGTTAATATCGTTGTTTCTTCAGCTATAACTTCTTTAATTCATTCGAATTTATAAATATTTTTAAAAAATAAGACATAATATATTGTCTACTTTATTTTTAAAGGTTCGAAGAATCGCTGAATACAAAACATAAAAATTTTAGAATGACCGATCTAATATGGCAAATTCAAGAATAAAATATCAAAGAATTAAATTATTATGATATTGTTTATTATGGGTGTAATTGCGCATATTTTGGGCATACTTTTATATTATTTATTTGGCGTAAATGTATAGAAATTGTTTATTATAGGCGTTTTTTTCTCGCATCTAATTTATAAGTATCAATCAGTAGCATTTCTCTACCAATAATTATTTTTTAATCATTAAAATATGAAAAGTTTAAAAATTACGCGCGTTTATACTCTACTAAGCGCGTCCAAGTGTGGTCCTAGTTAAACTAAATAGTTTAATATTTATCAAAGATATGATTTTTAAAGATACTAATATAAATATTGTATGTACCATTAAACTCGAAAGAGAAGGAAAGTTGAGGAAGGACAAGAAATTTATATAATCAAATTGAAGGCTAAATTTACGAATTTATTTCAAGAATAAGAATAAATGTGTATGGACATAGTTCTTTGTTTAGATGTTATTTACTATTATATTTGAGATATTTAAAATATTAACTTATAATATGAAAATTATTAAATATAAAAATTTTCCGTCAATGAAGATAGATTTGAAAATTTCTTCGCATTTAGTTACGATTTCGTGACTTCTAAGGAAGCAATTTGCTCTCTTTTGGTGTAGTTTTCTTCAGGACATTTTCTATAAATTGAACCTAAACTAAATTACTAGAAAAATATTATTACAGAACAAATGTTGTTATAATAAAACCATAAACGTAAATCTCTATTTTACGAGTAGTAATTAACATTATTTAATTATTACTTTATATTAATATTTTTCCAATATCTATTTTAGGTTTATTAATCAATAGAATAAAATATCCAGAACAAAATTAGATCAGAAATAAAATCGCTTCTTTAAAAGTCGCGAAATTATGACAAAACTCGAATTTTTTGTTTTTGTCTTTAATGAAATTTCTATATTTTTATTAAATTTTGTATTACAAATTAATTCGTAGAATTATTTATTACTTTTCTTGAAGTAAATTTACAAATTTTGCACCTAATTTAACTATACAAATGTCTCCCCTTACCCAAGTTGAATTTGACCTCTTCTTATCGAAAGTGATTAACTTCATTTTTTTATTGCTAACTTCTTAATCAGTAGATTTTGTAATTCAAATTACATAATGTACATTTTGAGATATTTCTTGAAATGTAATGCATTACCATGTTTCGCGTTTTTTAAAGGTATGCCATAGGAAATGCTGAGAGACCGACTCTGAAAAGCAAAGTTGGTTGGCTCGACATACTAGCCAACGATACACATCAATTTTACTCTCACAACAATACCGGCGGACCGAGCATAAAGGTAAATTATCCGCGCGAGTATCTCTCTTAATACGTTCTACTTAAGATCGCACTCCTTAATGGCAATACAAGAGCCTCTTTGCCCGACAGGTAATACTGTAGCACTATAATTTTTCCAGAGTCGTTATATCACGGCGCTTTATTTCACCTTCAGCAGTCTCACTTCCGTAGGCTTTGGAAATGTAGCGCCCAATACCGATGCCGAGAAAATCTTTACAATAATCGTCATGCTGATTGGATGTGAGTCGACGTATATAGTGACGAATCTATCGCCTATAGGCACACGCACTTTTAGTGTCTTTTTATTAAAAATAACAATATTAACTGATATATACACTAAGAGAAAAAATGGCCGCATTTGCTATAATAATTAAATTATAATTTATTGTTATTTTTATGCCAATTATATATATATTATTTATATATATTATTTATAGTTGTTTTAGCCATGCAAATTATAGCTATTAATTATTACTATTATATAAATAGTAAGTGAATGTTAAAAGTAATTATATTGACTATAATTGCGATTGCATTTGTAAAAATGTTTATTTTATTTTTGCCATCCATATTTTATTATTTTATTATATTGATATTTGAAATCATAACGTAAATTTTTATTCATAATTGATAGAATTATTATTAACATTATTAATATTATATTAACAATATAGCAGTAATAACTATAAAAGTGGAGCTCCTAACTATAATTATTTTATCATGCGATTATAGACCCAAATACCAAATATTTCTCTTAGTGTGTGTGTGTGTGTGTGTAACAACTATACATACAATAATTAAATTTTAATAAACATAAATATAAAATATAAGCATAATACTTTATAGCAAAAATATCACATTATTTTAAATATTCTAAATTTTTAGATTTTAATAGCATTGAAAAGACTATGACGAAATTTGTATCTGTAACCGTTAAAGTATCTTAATTCGTCATTAGATATCGGATTTGCAGTTTATTTCATAATACATCGATTTTAGCCCTGATGTACGCCAGTATCTTCGGTAATGTATCGGCGATCATCCAGAGGCTATACAGCGGCACCGCCCGGTATCATACACAAATGCTCAGGGTCAGAGAATTCATAAGGTTCCATCAGATTCCAAATCCACTCCGGCAGCGATTGGAGGAATATTTTCAACACGCGTGGACTTATACGAATGGGATAGATATGAACAGTGTTCTGAAAGGATTCCCCGAGTGCCTTCAGGCTGACATCTGTCTTCATCTTAATAGGAATCTTTTAAACAATTGCCGAGCCTTTGAAGGGGCCAGTCCAGGTTGTTTAAGGTACTTGCCCTCTAATTTGCTCTAAAAATTTGACAAAATCACCTTTAACGAGATTCTTCAGCTTAAAAGAGTCTTCAGCTGAAATAAATTTATTCTCAAAATTTGATCAAATTCTTATATTATGTGAAAAGACTGGAGAACGTCCATAAATTTATGTAAGATAATATTTATTCTTTGCTTTTCGTAAAGGTATAATTATCTTTTATGCATAATCAAGTCATGATTACAAAAAAGCCCTTATTTTTTTGCAAAACAGGGCATTATCCTTAAAGTTTAAGACGACGCACGCGCCTCCGGGTGACACTTTAGTCCATCGAGGGGATGTGCTGACTTCCTTGTATTTTATATCCCGCGGAAGTATTGAGATCCTGAAGGATGATATCGTAATGGCAATTTTGGGCAAAGACGACATATTCGGCGAGAATCCGTGCATTTATCCGACTGTCGGAAAATCATCTTGTAACGTTCGCGCCCTTACGTATTGCGACCTTCACAAGATCCATCGGGACGACCTACTTGACGTTTTGGCGCTTTATCCAGAATTCTATAACCACTTCAGCCAAAATCTCGAAATCACTTTTAACATGCGAGACGTAAGTATTATTCCCGGCATTTTTCGCGCGCGATTTTATGATTTCATATCTATAATTCCCCTTGCTTCAAATTTTATTATCACATGTAACAACATTTACGAAAAGGGATATTTTTAAATTTATTTTTATATTTACAGTACATTTTACGATTTTGATATTTTTATTTTAATTATATTTTCATTATTACTTAAACTGACTGCGTATATTCAATATGGCAATTTATATTTACACCGAGATGATGCGCGATCCAAATTACGAATAATAGCAACTTCATTTTCAGGAGGAGCAGGCTGGTGTTGATCCAATATCAGCAAGGTTCCCTGTCAGTACTCCAACTGACGTCGACGTCGACGCCAGGAGATTCGCTTTCCGTCCACCAAGATACCGTCGGGGACCCAGTGGTGGTCCTGGCACAAATCTTATTCCCACAGGTCGACAAGATTCCTTGCAGGACGACCAGGATGATTAGTAAGAATATCTCATTTTTATTGTATCATTTCCCTCAATCCATCGTTAATTAAAAGATCAATAATTTAACTAATAAGATTAGCAAGATAAACAATTTATGGATATTAAAGCAAACACGATAGCATAACGTAATAGGTTTGCTGAAGATGACATATTGATCGATCAGCTTCCTTTTTATTTGTTGCAGTGACAAAGGTAGCGGTCATGGTATCTTAGAATTCAGCACGGACAAGGCTGGTCAAGACGTGACACCATTGAATCTTGAATTCGACGAACCCAAACAGAGAAGCTCAACCTTAAACTCGATAACTGGTGAGCAATTATTGTTTTCTTCGATCGATTTCCTCATATCGGGGAAATGATATTCCGATTTTATCTCGTGTTTGCTCCTATTTTGTTTGAGGAATGTTCCTTGCACGATGATATAGATCCTCTCTACAGCAGGGTATTTTCTTTTACAAGTGACTTAAGATTTTTCATTTCGGATGTTTTCGATTTTCGTTTACTAACTAACAGCAAAGTTCCTTGTAAAGATTAATTATAAACATTTGCGCCTGCATTGACTTCTTGCATTTAGCGCTAAATACATCTGTAAATGCAAACGTTAATTTTTTTTTAACAAGAAAATATCAGTGATTAAAGATGAAGGTTTGTATAATCATATTTAGCGCAACGTAAGCTAAATCTCAGAATCAACTATTTTGATCCGCTTACAATTTGTAACAATGTTAAAAGCGTCTTATTTTTCTCGTAAGCTTTTAAGATGTATTTGCCTCCAGCTCGATGTAGCTCATTATGTATATTTCCATGTCTATTTAGCTATTTATCTATTATTATTATGGCGACTTTCCTCTTCCCTCCTGTCTAGTCTCTTTTTTTCTCTTTTTTTCCCTTCCTCTGAGCGTATTGCTTTATGTTTGAGTCCCAAATTCGATAACACCTTGAAACCTGGTTGTTCAGGCATGCTAACCCATCTCAAGCGCAGCATACCGGATCTACGACAACACAAGATTCATCTGCAGCCGCTTACTAGTCACGATTATCTCGCGAAGCAAAGTAAGTATCCTCGTTTATATTCCGAAAACCCTGCAGTAGATCAGCCCGACTTCATTGCATCTAAAATCATCTCCCCGAATTTCATTATACATCGCTCGCCAGAACTTTCAAGAGAATGACTCGTTTCACTTGAATTACTTCTTGATCGCGACCGCATGCCGTAGTAAAAATTATCTCGCAGAACGCGATTGCACATGTGTATATGCGATAAGTAGCATTAAATTTATATATATTCCGCCCGTACTCGTGACATTCACCGGTGGCGTTTGAAACATAGTGACCACGCCGCTGACGAAACTGGCTCGCCGGAGTTCCGCCGCTGGCGAGAGTTGCCTCAGTCAAAACATCGTTCATCCCACTTCGACAACGTCGAGCCACTACACCACACCATCGCCCCCGCAGCATCCTCATTCCCATGGTAGGGGCCTCATTTAATCTAAGTAATTCGCGCAACTTTTCGCTCTTGGTCTCACTCATTTAATAATTCCATCACCTTATGCTGTCATCATATGTCTATTATTGAAAATCGTGTAATGTACATCGATTGCCACGCTGATACACTGGATTATCGCGAGATGCGACGTGAGCTGTGTTGGAATATTAATCGCAATTGTTATCAAATTGCCGAGATGAAGATGTTTACCTTCCCCCTTCCAGGCGATTTTCAAAGTGGTCCGGGTCGACCTGTGGAGGAGATCAATGCCAGGATTGATCAGCTGTCGCGGCAGGTGACTTCGTTGGAACATTCGATGGCTGGCGACATCAGATTGATTCTGAGTTTACTCCAGCAGACGCTCAACTCGACGAAAGAAAGTTCCAGCATTGAGATGATGCCGGGAACTGCGCCAGCCGGCACGAGACAGAGCAGTCGTGCTCCCGCGTTGGTTCAAAGATCGGCTAGCGAACCGCAACCACCAACGGTGCCAGCGGGCAATGGAAACGGAAAGGTTCAACCCAGCACGTCGCACGGTTTGTTCAGGTAAGAACATAATAAATAAGATTCCGCGCGTTAAGTTTCCGGCATTTCTAATTAGTCGGATCGCGCATCTCTCTCATGTGTTGGGACGTTAACGTTAGAGCTAGTTTCGAGTGCGACTGTTTCGTGCGCAACAGAAACGCGCTCATTCGAATGCCGATAGAGAGGGTTTGCGATGGTCCGCGACGCGATAAATTTCGAAACTGAAACCTGAACCAAGCAAGAAGTAATTGATATTTTGTTATTCTTGAAAAGCCTTCTTTCGAAATCCCTGGATCAGTTGCATTTGATTTCGGCGTCTTTTATTTTGGAAAAGTTGGACAAGTTCCGAAGGTGACCACCATCACGTATTCTTCTTTAAATTCTTTGCGAGCAGTGTCACGGAGATCGAGTCCGAGCGAACGGCACGTAACGTTATGACATATTCATCACGAAGAAATTTTTCCTTCAATCATAAACATAGTCATAATTTGCCTAGAAATCAATAATTGGATCGTGTTAAAATAATCACGTTTAAACAAATAGTTTCTATTCTAGAGGCGATGTGCCGCTACTCTGGGATTCTATAACACAGATTTGCGAGGTTTTATTATTTGAGAATTATAAGTGCTTTTTTACATAATTGTGCGCTGAACATGAATCTGGCCGTAGAAATTCACCAGGTTTCTTAGATAAATGTGGAAAATAGCCAAAAAATGACGACTCATAAAATATTATAGAAAAAATAAATTATTTTCAATATTTTTATCGATGGCCTTGCATAGTACTATTCTTCCTCTTCAGAATCAATTTTTATTTGCCGATGTGCGATTTTTTTTCGCTGAGATAAACTAGTTAGAAGTTATGAACTTCTGAAAGTCTAAGAGTCTAACCCTTTAAGACGGAAAGACCTGAGTACTATCACAGATAAACTGAATATATGTGAAAGAATTTTGAAGGTCGCTGATTTTAAATCTGTCAGATTTACGAAATTCAAAATGGTTTCAATATGACGGAACCATAAATTTAATCATATTTAATCCTTAAACACAGCATAGGGAGACCCTCCTGAAGAAACTTTACTTCCGTGCTATTTTATTCTAGTTGAGTAATGAAGTTGATAACGATTAAGACTTAAAAATTTTTTTCTAGCCCAAACCTTCTTTCTCATTTCGTTTTCACACAGCAAGTGAAATTTTAAGAGGATTTCCGATACTGTGTTTAAGAGTTAATAGAAAACTTTAACTGATATGTATGTGAGGACACAATATAAACAGTCGAAATATGCCTTATCAGTCATAACTAGATCTAGTGCTAAATACTATATCTGAATAATATATTAATAAACTTTGCAGAGAATTTTTATAAAAACGGCTCATTCACTCACTTCCTTTCTCCGACGAAAAAATCACTCGTCAACAAACAAAAATTGATTTTGAAGAAGAATAGTACTATATAAGGCTATCGTTTAAAATCTTGGAAATAATTTGCTTTCTCTGTAATATTTTTATATAATAGCCAAATAGCTTAAACAGAGCCACACACAAAATCGTACTTTTTAATCTATTTTATTCCAATTATTTCAAAAACCTAACATGATAGACGATTTCAGATTTGTGTTCAGCGCATAAATTACGTAAGAAATCACTTATAATTTTCAAACAATTTTTAATATTCTTAATTTCGCAGGCCTGTGTAATTCTTAGGATCAAAATATAAATTATATTTTTTGATACTATCTCTTTCTGTAGATTATTATCTCTAACGTCGCACGCCTCGAAAGCTTTGACACTTATAAATCACGTAGTCCATTCAGTATTTAGAAAGAGTATCTAGAATTGCAAGAAAAGTAAAAAGCATTGCGTTACAGTAAAAGTAATCTTTCATTAGAAAAACTTTCTTCTAATTTGCACGTACATCTTTTCTTTCTCTCTTCAATCTAATCTTGCTTATATAT